>KK119726.1:704150-719630 GCA_000611955.2 Stegodyphus mimosarum | reverse complement strand
TTGGTGGTTATTATTCTATATATTTGATCCCTTTCTTATTTATATATATACATAAAATAAAAAATTATGAAAGCAAACTTCTAATTTTAATTGGTTACAACCTCTTTTATTTTTTGTTTATTTTGGGGACTTCTCTCTTTCTTAAAAATAGCACTATAAATCTAAAAAGCATCATTCAAATTAATCATGCTATCCTACATAACGCTTAATTCAGATACCTCTTGCCCAATCACTAAATTGTAAACTAAAACTTTTTTAACTCGAACTGAAACTTTTTGCTTCCCTCCTTTCTTCCTCTGAATTGCTGCGGCACTTCCACTTTCCTCCTACAAACATCCATGCTGCTATGCTTACTTGCCTAAAATGACGTCGTATCTTAAAACCCGTGTACATAAAAATTATTGTATTCAACTATGATTGGATAAATACCTTATCTACCAAAATGATCTGATGAGAGTTATCCTGGAACAAAATCATGTTTTGAAATGGCCACGTTTGGAAGTTTTTGGTTTATGCATCAATCTTTCTAACTACATTGTAAATTCCTTTCAACTGCAGAAAATTAAGGTACTGGATTCCTTTATCTACGCATTAAAACATTACACGTGTGTGTGTGTTTGTGTGTCAGGGTAATCGAAAAATAAGGTCTTTAGAGCACTAGAGGTGCATGTAAAGTGTTTATGTGGCTGTTGGCAACACTTACACTTTTTGCTGTCCCAAACAATGCTGCATGCATGTTGCTGGGATGCTCAGTCTTGGCTTGACAATCACATGTAACTCAGTTGACACCAAGTGCAAGTTCATTTTTTGAATGCAAAAGGTGTTAAACTGATTGAAATTATTGTCAGTTGATGGAAGCATGAGTTTTGCATGGATGTCAAAATCATTTGCAAATTGAATAGGATCTTTGCAGCTGTTCTTTGTTAAATTCAAGATGAAGGAAGAAACAGGAGACTGTCAATTTCCAATGAGGCAGCTGCAAAGGTTGAGCACCCCGTGAATCCTAAGTTGAAAGAATATTTAGCCTACACGTGCTTCGACAGTGGTGATGAGGTGAAAGATGATATTCATTGCTTCCTCAATGACATGGCGGTGAGCTGTTATGATATGAGCATCTAAAAGCTGCCATAGTAAAAAGCAGATTTTGCTTCTGGGATTACTTTCATGTATGTGTATAAAATGGACAGAGTGCTCTTTTCTTTTTTCCTTCCCCTAGTATCAGTCTGATATGTTTATAAGAACCAAGCATATTGAAAAATGACTTAATCATTGAGATCTTTTTTATTTACTCTTTTGCTCTAAAAACAAATCAATTTCTAGGAAATAAAGATAGGCAGAAGTGATATAGTTCTTATTAATGTGTTCTTTCTTAGATGCTGTGGAGAAGTTTGACTGGGTCGCTTACCTTCGTGAAGATGATGAGAGATACAGTACCTTTTCGGATAGTAATTCTGAGGTATGTCCCCCCCCAGCTTTCAATTTTGACACTTATTACAGGGTTCACACTCACCTTGTGAAAGTTAAGGAAAGGAAAAACGGCCAAAGAGAGTTGCTAAAAATGTCAATTTTTTTTCTATAAAAAGCTAGAGAAGATCAGAATTTTTCTTAAAAGTCATGAAGATAATGATTATTAAAAATAAGTGCATATCAAATCCTATAAATAATAAAAAAAATATGCTGTAAATGGTAATTAATAAATAAATAATAATAGTAAAGAATTACATGAATCTTTTTCGTCTTTTATATTATGAGTATTTTACTCAGCTTATGTCTAAAACCATCTTATCAATTTATTAGTAAACTTGGTAATTCTTTTAAGAAATTTAATTGTTCTTTCATCCTTCTGTTAATGAGTGTAGTTTAATTCTTTTGCAAAAAGAACAATTATTTTTCGGAAATTTGATATTTTTTTAATCTTTAGCTGCTTATTTGAATGGTGTAGATGTATATTTCCTGCATACGGTAAAAGTTTGATAATCTGGCATCCAGAGGGTCAGTGAATCCTCTCAACCTGCGAGTAATTCCCACTTCTGCAATGAAGTTCCCCCCTCCCCCCAGTTTGAAATGGTTGTAAACACTTTGACAGAAATTTAACAACTCTGGATGTCTTTCCTATAGTTTGTTTGATTTTGTTCTAATATTTACATCTGGCACCAAATTAATGAGGTACCATTGACCAAAAATTTGTATTTATTAATTTTATTTATTTATTTATTTTATTGTGCAGATTTCTAGTTTATAGTGAAATAATTGTCATTAATTTCGCAGTTATTTTCGTCGGATGAAAGCTCTCCCGAGGCAGATCATGAATCCGAAAATGGCTCTGTCAACAGTTTACCTCATTCTCCTCTTCATCCTCCTCCTAGAGATGATTCTGGGATAGGAATCAGTCCAGACAGTTGCTCTGGCACATCCCAGCATTTCCATGCTCACAACCAAAACATACAGGGATTTCAAGATGGCAGTTCCAGTGTTCTGAAAGTTGTTCAAAATTCCTCTTCATTTTATCCGTACTGGGTGCCAAAATACCAGAAAATGTATTTTCCTTGTCGTTATGATTTACACTTTATGAATTTCACCAAAAGATGGTGAGTGTTGCATTTTTTGTACTTGCTTGTTTGTTGCTGATAGTATCTTAACGGTGAATACCCTCCCTCCTTTATTTTCTTGTCATGTAATATGTAACAGATAATTTTCATTTGGGGGGGGGGAAGTTTTCATGTATAATTGGGTACTTAACGTATTAATGCAACCACCTCGGCATAATTTGGTGATTTTTTACTAATGAAAATCTAAAAGTTGTTTATTGGGTGCAAGTTGATAGTTTTTGCACCTTTTTTAAAAAGATTCCTAAACTATTGATATTTATCATAAGTTGACAAATTTTATCAACATACGAAAAATCCAAATATTTTAACAATTTAAATTGCAAATTTGAGTTGTTAAATAAGAATGATATGATGTGTTAAAAAATTATTTCTATTTATCTCCAAATCTTTCTGTAATTTTTTGCATTATTTCCCCCTAGTACACAGCAGTATGTTTTCACTTAAAAAAAAAAAAAAGTCAAGAGAGTTACAGAGAAATTGTGCAAATCTTGGCAACATCGGTTATCTACAAAATTCATCTATCCTCATTATTCCCTTTATAAATTTTGCTGCATTTTGTATTCTTGCAGAAATTTTGACGAAGTTTCTTTCCTTAATGCCAAATTCTGTAAGCTCATATTTTAAAATTAATGCAAAAAAAATATTATGATTTGTTTATAAAAAGCCCTGGAACTTGGAATACAACAAAGAGAAATGCATACGAAAATGGTCACATTCCTTGACTGTAGGACTTTTATGAGCATAGTTGCTGGAGAATGGTTGCCCAAGTTTGTCACATTCTGAAAATTTGGTGATTTCTACCAAGATGGTTTCAATAACATGCAAGTACCTGTAGTTGTTATGCATTAGATGCTGTACATTTTGTGTTATTCAACCCTTTCTTCCTTACCATTACACGCATGTACTGCTGAAATTCGAAAGATATATCAGTTCATTTTAATGTTCCAAAGAAACAAAAATTGTCACTAGATTTTGAGCTTTTGATCTAATGGTATATTATAAGAATAAATTAATTTTGAAGTTAGGAAAGTGTGCATATTAATTTTTACATCTATATGTCTAGTAATTAACAAGGAATTAAATTATGCTAAATACCAAAATTGTAGCTTTCCAGATTTTTACTATATGCTTGTAAAGTTTATGTTTCGGAAACATAAACTTTTAAAAGGGACTCTTCTAGCCTTGTGAAACAAAACAAGAATCAGAAGAAGTTTGGATAAGACTCTTTTATTCAAACATAAAATTTACAATGACTTGTAACCCAACTTGGGTTAGAAGAAGCCACTTGCTTCTGGCTTAATAACATAACAAATACTAATTTCAGGGTGCGGTAGATTAGCTGAACGGGCTCACTGAATACTTTAACATGCAGTAAGAGCTCTGGTTTGTTGTAAACCAGCGAGACAAGCCTAATGGCAAGAACACTCAACACCGCTAATGCAAGTTGCTAATAATCACAGCACAATGGGGCCTGGAATAGGCAGATATACTCTGAAACTCTTGCTTCAATAGCACTTCATTGTACTTTAATCTGAATAAACTCTCGTTATCTCATTTACATTCTGGCATGAAAAGCGTGGGTGAAAGGAAAGTAATAAGAAGGGTTTATTTTAAATTTAAAATTAACTGTTAGTTAAAATAAATAAGTAACCCTCAAGTGCTCTAAAGAAAAACTAAAGACTAGTAAGAATAATTTTAAGAACTGAAACAAAAAGGGAGAAGTCAAGGCCACTGGTCAAATTATTAGAACTGTCAGATTGAATCACTTTTTACTCTCGTCAGGGAAACGACAAAAATCATCCAGTTTTTTATTCTAAGTAAATGATAACTAGATCAGTGTTTCTGATACTATGTAATTTTTAAACCACAGAAGCAAGTTATAGAAAATTACATAGAACCATCCCTTATGCTGATCTGCACACTGAAAAAAAAAAAGTGAAATAAAAGCATTTCAAAATATTGACTGCAAGTAAACTCCAAAAAACAAGCATGCATACAAAAACAAGCATATAATTTGTGGTGCGTGATGGTAAAGTTATAATGCTGAGTTGAAAAAAGTGAGGTGATCTTGAAACAGGTTTTCCCACACCTCTTCAGGAATAGAGTTTGATTGTGGACAGGATCTACAAGAATGGAAACCCCATCATCAATTTTGAAATTAGCATACTTTGCAGCATAATTAACAAATTCTGTTTTTTTTTTCCAGGAGAGATAAGAAATGGTGTATTTTACCACTTCTGTATTCATATGCTTTATGTACCTAGGTTTCATGATGGTCATTAAAATGAGTTAAGATATGAATCAGTAATTTACATACTTGAATTTTTAATCAGCCTTTTATGGACATTAAAATGAGCTTAGTTGAGTTGATAACATTTGAATCAGTAATTCATATACCTGAATTTTATCACAATTCTTATAAATATATGAATATTTATGTGATGATATTAAAATTTTGATAATATAATAAAACTGCAGTAAAAGCTTGACTATCGGGAAAGCTTGGGAAATGCCAGATTCTGTATAGCTAGGTATATAACAAACGTAATTCCCATCAGAAAAGTGAGATTAAAGGGAAAATGTCTCCTGTAAAATTATAAAACAGCGTTGCCACGCTACCTGAAAAACCGGAAAAAGTCGGGGAATTCAAAAAATTGGGAAAAGTCAGAGAATTTAAATATTTTAGCCAAAATCTGGAAATGTCAGAGAATTTCCTATGCCAGTTCCCCCAAAAACAATTTTTGTGCCAACGTTAGAGCAGATTACTTTCTTGGCAAATTATGTATCATGTAATTGTCATTTCGCCAGCCGGTGTAAAGCCAGTTTTCTCAGTGCTGATCAGATTGTCTTTCAGAAAGGCAAAGCAAGTTTCCAGTATCTTTGATTTCTTGTAACCTCCAGAATCCAGAGAGCATGACTCGCATGTTCTTGAAAAGAACAAGAAATCTGTACATGTTGAACAAAAGGAAATTCTACCTCCTACTTTTTTTTTGTCTAAAGTTAAAAAAAATCTGCTAAGTCAAACTTTGTAATCTTTTACACATTATTAAATAATTATTTTAAATGTAAATTTTTTTTTTAAACTTAACATTCTATTGCATTTGCTTGTTAAAGTGTTAAATATTCATACAATGTATGTTTAAAATTAAAAGAAATCTGTTGAGGCTTTTTTGAATCATATTATTTTGCATTGTTAAAAAAATCAAATATAATTATTAAGCTTTTCAACATCAATGGCAGCATGGATATATCCTGATTATTAGACTTGGGAATTATGCAAATAAATTTGATAATTCGTTTGATAAATGCCAAAATATTTATTTGCTGTGAACTTGATTTTTCATGGTTTTGAATTTTAAGTAATCTGCATTTAAAATTTTATTTTCAACAAACAAACTCGTTGCCAAATGCAGAAGCAAATGCATTAAATATCATAATGTTTACCCGCCTTTTTTTCATCATGCCTTTCTTCCCTTTGAAATTTCTGGTTTTGTTCAGACCTTCTCCCCCGTTCATGTACAAAACAAAATCTTTTAAACTTTTTTTTTTTTTTTTAATAAATGCTTTATCATTTTGCAGTAGGAGTTTTAAAGAAATAATAATAATCAGTCGTCTAGCTTAACCATTTAATGTATGTATATTCACTAAAATACCACTGATTATTGTAATTCAACTTTTAATCTTTTTAGTTTTTAAATAAATAACTTTATTTTAATGTTATTCCTATACTATGATGTGGCTTCTTCCTTCTAAATTTATTTCTTATTAGTTAATAATACTTTCAAATTTCAGACAGTTTTCTCTGGCATACTTGTGAAACAAATTCTATCAGTATGATGACATACCATCATGGAATTTAGTACACGTATTTTTAACTTATGTGTGCTGCTAAATAAATATAAAACACTTGAATTTATTTAAAAATATTCTTAAATGGATTACTTTCTTTGCTTTAGCTGTAAAATGTCTGCAAAAAAGACATCTTTTAATCCACTTTGAGTGGACTCTAATCTCAGTTCTGAGTAGAGTTCATGGTTGTAGCTTATTGAAGGAGCTCATAACATGGCAAGATGCACATTTTGCCAAAAAAAAAATATGTGCTTAGTAACAGGGAAAGAAGCAATCACAAGGTGTGTAAAAAGTGTAAAGCAGAAAAAATCATTTCTATGAAGATAAAATCAGAAAAAAAAAAAAAAAAAAAAAAAAAAAAAAAGAAAAAAAAGTGTTTTTTTTAAAAAAAAAAAAAAAAAAAAAAAAAAAAAAAAAAAAAAAGAAAGAAAGAAAGAAAAGTGTTTTTTTTTCAAAGAAAAAAAAAATAGTTCTGAAGCTCAGCAATCTCCAATGCCAGTTGCTAAATCATCAAATTTAAACTCCTTTATAACTAAGAGCAAAGTGTTAGCTGTAGAGTTACTGTGAGCTATAAAACTTGCTTTTTCATATGTTTCTTTTATTTTCTTTTGATGCTGCCCTTCTGTTCCAGAAAATGTTTAATGAGAGTAATAAAGCTAAAGCTATTGCCCTGGGACATACAAAAAGGTCATATTTATTGTCATTTCGTTTAGCTTCATACTTTAAAAAGATGCTCATTTTTTATCTTAAGAACACTGAATTCATAATATGCTTTGATGAAGCTTTGAATAGAATTGTTCAAAGAGGTCAAATGGATCTTTTTGTTAGATTTTGGACAATGTGAGGAATGAAATGAGAACAAGATACCTCACATGAATTTTTTGCGGGGGCATGTTACTGCTAATGATCATCTGAGAATTTTTTTGAAGGAACTTCAGAACTAGATAAAAAGAAATTGCTTCAAGTATTTTTGGCTGGACCAAATGTCAATCTTAAATTCCTCAATGATTTGAAGAAAATTCAGTGAAAGAATTTTGAATAAATGGTTTCAATGGTGTTCCATCACCAGGAGTGAAAGAGCAATATCATTTATTGTAAATATGTTAAAATAAATGTGATTTTTCGTTTTCTAATTTTGTTTGAGATATATGCAATTTTTTTTTTTTCATGTTCTGAATTTTTCCTATACGCCCTCCAATTTTTACTCTCATGAGGTTAGCAGATATGCAAAGTTAATGTTTGAATTGTTTTTATTGTTGTAATTGCTTTTCATTATAGAATTTTACCAGTGTTTAGATTTAAGAGTAATTAGGAAGTAGCCTTTTACAATTTGTATGACTTGTCTATGTTTCCTTCTTAGATATATTTCCATATTTGTTTAATATTTTTATTGTGGTGTTTTATGTAACCTAATTTTAGGGAGGAATTCTCTGCTACTCAAAATTTTTTTAATATCATCGAGAGAAAAGTAATTGTACACGAGCGGAATATCATCAAAGAAATACTGTGGTAAGCATGGTGATGCCTTTCAAATGTGTAGTAATATTTAATATGAAAGCAGTTATTTAATGCATGCAAACAAATTCATTAATTTGATCCTAATTAAGTTTTTCTCCTTTTTAAAATGTTCTGTTTATTAAAAAAAAAATACAAATCAAAGATTAAAACTGAAGTTACTTATTTTTCCTCCCAAGTTCCCTGCTTTGAGTATCTTGGCTTATATTTTTATGCAAGGTCTGTTATCACTGAGATCATGGCTAAGAATATAAGGTGTAAGTGTGAATAATAAACAAAGACAGGTACCTAAAATTAGGCAAAGAAACAAACATAGATTTTAATTGCTGTTCTATTTCGAGGGCTATCAGACATACGTCCATCTTTTTAGGAAGCCCACCAGCAGTTGAGCAGTAAAGTCGCTAAATACTGGTAGTTCAACCTGGGTCTGATTCCAAGTGAATGGGCTGGCTGCATGGGTGTTTTCGTGGTCATATCAACTAATTTCCCATAGAAAGTCCTCCACAAAGGCATCCTTTCCCTTAGGTGGATATCTTTCATGTACTTTGTCATAATCAAGTAAACCAAACCTTCTTCAGGAGGGGGGGGGGGTGGAAATTTTTTTCTAAAGAAAAAACAAATTTTTTTTCCCTTGTGTGGTAGAATCCTTATTCATTTACTGATGTACAAATGGGAGACAAATGTAACTAGATAATGATCCATTACCTTTTATGCTGTTTTTCAAAACAGAGTGAAACATTTCCAAAAACCTTACCGATGTCATTAGCAGTGTATTAGATCTTATTGTATGGTAGAAAAGAGTGTATACAACTTCTGAAATTTCACATAACTTGTGTCATAATGTTGAGACACTTTTAAGATGTCCTTTGAGCTAAACAGGATTATAGCAAATTTCTTTTTGGAATTATCCATTCACAATATGAAATATATTATTCCATACAACAGGGGGGAAAAATTGTTTTCCTCATTAGTATGCTACACTATGTTAATGCTGAAGATGTAGATTCAATTTTGTAATTATTAATTCAAATCCTCCCCTGTTATTTCTGAATAAGTATGTTAATTTTCTTTTTTGATTAGTATTATAAACTGAGATTGGATATCAAAATCCATTCAAACTTACAAATGTGAAAAATACACATAGATACATACAGGGTTGCCACACTACCTGGAAAGCCGGGGTCAGGGAATTCGAAAAACAGCGATTTCCCCCCCCAAAAAAACGAGTTTTGCGCTGACACTGGAAGCGATCTTGGCGCCCGTGAGTGTCACTTGAGCAGCTGGCATAGAGCCAATTTTTGCAGCTCCAATCAGATTGTCTTTTAGAAAGGCAAAGCAAATTTCCAGCAACTTTGGCTTCCAGTAACCTCGAGAATTGAGAGACTACCATGTGCAGTGCATGTTGAACTAAAGAAAATACGTATTCTTATATAAAACAAGATGGGTTCAATCATAGTTTACAGTACTAGCTATTCTAACCTCCATGTACAGTACACACAAGATTTGGCGACATTATGATGAGCAATAAATAGGTCATTTTGGTGTTGGCGGTAATTTTCAAAATCGTGTTAAGTCTGTAGTGTGTAATAGGATTTTACAGCAGAATCTTTTAAACATTTTTTTTTTCTTTTTAATAAATGCCTTATTTGTCATTTTGCTTGTCATTTTGCAGTAAAATAAAACAAGTAATATATAAACAAAAAAAAATTTAAAGTGACTTCCTACTTAGGTCAACAAAGAAAAAATTTTAAAAATGGATAAAAAAAATAAAATAAAATAAAAATTGGAAAAAAATTTTTAATATGTGAAAAACATGTATTTGAACTTGAGTGGAGGAATAAGTATTTTATTAACGCTTGAAAATTTGAACAAGATATAGGGAAGTGTGAGCTAATAGTAAGAATTTAAAAAATAGTAATCAGTCATCTAGGCTACCATTTAATATAACTATATTTGCCCAAATATTGTTGATTATTGTAATTCAGTTTTAAATTATTTTAATGTTATTCAGATCATCTAATGTTGCTTCTTCCCTTTAAATTTATTTATTATTAGTAAATCATACTTTCAAATTTCAGGAAATTTTCTCTGTGATAATCCTGAAATTAATTCCAGCTGTATGATGACATAAGATCACGAAATTTAGCGCACATAATTTTTGCTTATATTATTACTAAAACATAGCCTCATCATTAAAATAAAACCATTTCTTTCACTCATCCAAGATACACAGCAATCCAGAAAACAAAAGACAAAACTTACTTTATATACATTATA
Source organism: Stegodyphus mimosarum (assembly GCA_000611955.2). Classification (NCBI taxonomy): domain Eukaryota; kingdom Metazoa; phylum Arthropoda; class Arachnida; order Araneae; family Eresidae; genus Stegodyphus; species Stegodyphus mimosarum. The sequence continues at coordinate 709,380 of KK119726.1, read as the reverse complement.
ACAATTTCCGGGACATTTTACTGTCCCCTAAAGTTTTAAAACATCTCAATCCGTTCTCATCACGAGGGCAAAAGCGGGGAGCCCCCCTTTTTTCCCCTAGTTCGATAACAGCCAACACCACCTGTACCTCGCACATCAAATGAAGAGGAGATTTATTTTTAATGTTTGTAAGACACAACACTCCCATCTTTTTTATTTTCAGAAGCAGAATCAAAAATCAAATAATAGTATCCTTAGTATAGGAATATACTTCAGTATGCCATTTTTAGTTTTTACTTTTACTACTCTTACACGTCCATCTCTGCTTGTACAAAGCTCCTGGACAAGAGCGATTGGCCAGTTCACTCTTTTAAGGTTCTCACAACCTATTAGCACAATGTCTCCAACTTTTAAGTCACAGTCCTTTTGTCCATGCTTTTGTACTAACTGTCCAAGACACTCCTTGCGGAAATGGCTTCGAAATTGTTCTCGAAGCTCCTGCCGGAAACGCTGACGAGTCAAGAGTTTATTTTGATCTAAGGTATCCAAATCTGCTGTATCCAAAACCTTAAATGTTCTGCAAGAACATGGAAGGCCTTAATGATAGAAGATCCTCAGAGTCATTTGGCACATAATTAAGTGGTCAACAGTTTATTATGGCTTCCACATCACAGATGATGGTGAGTAACTCTTCGTAATTGACTGCAGCTGGTCCTAAGACTCACAATCAAATTCTTGCTTGTGCGGATTAGACGCTCCCACCATCTGCCCCACAAAGCAGCAGTGAGCGGAATGAACTTCCAAGTGATGGGTTGCAAAGTTTCCTGAACAATTACTTTTACCCAGTCGACTTTTTTCAGCAATGCAGATGTACTGACGAAATTTGTTCCGTTGTCTGAGTAAACTATAGATGGCCGATCTCTTCTGGCTATGAACTGATGAAACGCTTGAATGAAGCATTCGGTACTTACGGATATCACTAGTTGAAAATGTACGCATCAATACACATCACATGTAAACAGTACATACTACCCAGGCTTTGTTTTTATTTTTGAGAATCAGAGGGCCATATAAATCTATGCCGGTAACTTCAAATGCGAAAGCATCTCAAACTGTGTCTAATGGTATTTGAATGGGTGCAGTAGCTGGAGGTTTAGATGAAAATCGTTTACAATGGACGCACTGTTTCACCACCAATCTAATTCGGCTTCTTGCTCCAATGATCCAAAATTCTTCTCTAATTATAACAGTTAATGCTTGTATGCCGGCATGAGAATGCTTTAAATGGTAATCTCTAATTAAACTGTCAACAATATAATGCTTAGAAGGTAATAAAATTGGGTACCGGAATGCATAAGAATCATCTCATTTGGTGATTTTCGTTTTTACTCTTCTTAAACCACTCTGATCTCCTATGGTCAAAAGACCATTCATGGAGTCTCCAGTCTCTGGAAAACTCTCCCCCTGAACAAGTGAAAGAAGTATGATTTTAGATTCCTGTATCTCGGAAGCAGGCAGGAAAGGCTCTTTATTTACAATTTTCTTTTGACAATTTTTGATAAATCTCTTTATCCAACCTAAAACTCTTAACATTTTCAAAAATTTAGAGTACTTCTCATACCACTTTATCCACTTTTGTAGTTATACTAAAATTTATATTTAAATTTATGCCTTTCCTGCGCTCTGAAAAAACTAAAATTTCATTTGGCTTAACCTCTAATTTTGGCCAGCTATCTCTAGGGCCTTCGAGCCAAACAGGCCCTCTCCACCAATTTAATTCGGAAAACTGAAGAGGAAAACAACCACGAGAAGGTAAATCAGCTGGGTTAGAATGACCCGATACTTATGACCACTGATTTGCTCTAGTGAAAGGGCAAATTTCCTTCACACGATTGCCCACAAAAGTCCCCCACGCATCATTTCTTTGAATCCATACCGTATGCATTGTATTCCTTTTTCAGCTCTGATGCTTTCATCATCCTTTATGTATATAATACTCTCCTTCATTTCTGCATTTCATGTCTCTCATTTGATTTCTGGTGGAGTTATGAAAAAAAACCTGTTATTGCTTAAGTTTTGCACACCAGTGTAGATCTGAATACTTACGCGTACTGGCTGAACATAATTTTACCCGATATTTGTTATGCAACTTTGGTTCTGTTCTGGTACCTCCAAATAAAGTAAGCGCAGCATTTTCTTTGGAGACGATTGGTAACCCCAATTCAGTGGCTAATGATTTCAAAATGTACGATTTCTGGGAACTACAATCTAAGAGTACTCTAATATCTTTATACTTTTTGACACCAGCTACTCTTACGCATAAAGTCATTATAGCTGTGTCAGCAGTACAAGTTTCCTGGCTGTAGCCGTGTGTATGTTGTCTATTTCTGATTTTTCTGTTGGAGGTTCAGTTTCATTAATTTCTGGACACAAAATAACTTAGTGTGATTTACCACAAGCAAAACATCTAACAAACTGTTTACAGAACTTTGCCCTATGATTTGGTTCCAAGCATTTTAAACAACATTTTGCTCTTTAACTTTAGAAATCCTTTCATTAAGAGATGATGAAGGTGCATCGTAACTATTTTTACTATCATGCATTTTACCACAAAAAATAGAAGCATGTTCTTTAATTGTAAGAAAACCTATGTCAGTGGAAACATTAGCCTGTTTCTTAAATTTAAACTTACTTTTTGTTTCCCCTCTTGCTTTATCATGATACCCTTCTTTATGACTAACACCATCGAGTCTATTACGTGCCAATATTAATCTCTCCTCACCTCCACTTCAGCCTTTAAAAATTTCATTAAGTTGGTAAGGCGAGAAAGATCGGTTTTTTCAGGCTGGTTAAAGAGCGAACTCCTTTGCCACGCGCCCGCCAGTGGCCGAGCGGTAAAGACGCTGAACACTGGTAGTTCGGTCCGAGGTTCGAATCCCGCGAACGGGCTGGCTGCATGGGCGTTTTCATGGTTTTCCCCATGTGTAACGTGTATACGAGCCAGTTTCCCTTAGAAAGTCTTCCATGAAGGCATCCCTCCCTTTAGGCAGATAGCCCTCGTGTGCTTTGCGATAATTGAATAACCTAACCTTTGCCACGCCTTCAAAACATCCTCCGTGAGACACGATTCCACTATCGGAAATAACCACGATGTGTTTTCACTCAATTTAAGACCTAAAGATTTTAAGTCTCTCAATTGAGCTTCAGTTCTATCAAACAGTTTATCAAGAGATAATTTATCCTTGTGATCTGCCTTCACATTAGAAATAATTAGTTTAATGACTTTCCTAATATACACTTCTTCTAATAATTCAGGTTTCCCAAAACGTTCCTTCAAAGCTAAAACAACTTTATCATAATTTTCCGAAGTCATGGATAGCTTTCAATAAATTCTTTAGCACATGATCCGGGCTTCATACACTGAATCAAATAGGAAGATTTGTCACTTTCGTATAAATCAGGGTCAGTGTGAATTTTCTCAAACTGCGACAAAAACGGTAGCCAATTTATCAATTCTCCATCAAATTAAGTTCGATTTTCGGAAGTCTATACTGTTTAATCTTACTACAACAAATACCAGCACCATCATTTGGTCTCATTTCTAAAATGATTCTATCTGAAAATTACAATTTTTCATTAATTTGCCGAGTTAATGTTATGAAATCATCAGAATACACTCGCGACTTTCGATTTTTTTAGTAACATCATCCTCCAAAGTTTTCCCGTTTTCAGTTAACAAATCAAGAATTTTATCTAGATTTTTTATATCTGAATATACATTTCGTAGTTTAGTAGGTTTATCTCGTACTAAATCTACAGAAAAATCTTCTTTTACTAACTCCGTTTTTAAAATATTAGCAGTTTTTTGCAAAAGAAGTACATAAACCTGATTGTTTAAGTTTCCATGGTTAACTTTCAAAATAAAACAAAATGCTTTACAAAATAGTTTCGATTTCAAACTTAATTATACTTTAATACATCAAAAACTAATATTTTTTTTAAAGTTTATTTCTTAATATCCTATCACGGGATGGCACTTTATATTATTACTAAAGCATAGCCTCATCATTAATACAAAACCATTTCTTTCACTCATCCAAGATACAGAGGAATCCAGAAAACAAAAGACAAATCTTACTTACTTACCTGGGTAGTGTGATGATGTATCGAAATCAATGCTGATGCATGGGAAATAAAAACTCAGAAGAAGTTGATTTATCTTATTATATCTACACTACACAACATAATACAATTATACTAAAATATATACATTATAACAATTTCTGGGGCATTTTACTGTCTCCTTAAGCTTTAAAACATCTCAATCCGTTCAGGTCACAAGGGCCAAAGCGGGGAACCCCCTTTTTTCCCCCGAGTTCGATGACAGCCAATGCCACCTGTACCTCGCACATCAAATGAAGAGAATATTTATTTTTAATGTTTGTAAGATACTAATCAGTTTCACAACAGCTTATGCATGCTGCTAAATAAATATAAAGTACCTGAATTTATTTAAAAATATTCTTTAAATAGATGATTTCTTTCTTTCATTTAGCTGCAAAATGTTTGGAAAAAAAAAAAAAAAAAAAAAGAAGACATTTTTAAATCTACATTGGGCAGATTCTAGTCTCAATCTTCAGTGGAGAAAGTAACTACTATTATAGTAGTAATAGTAATGCTTTGGAGAATATGCGTTATATAAGTCATATGTAATTGGCAGATTTTGGTGTTTTCAAGTGGTACCATAATTAATTTACCTCTTAGCACAGCCAATGTGCATTGCAGGGATGGATTGGGATTTTCTTAAAACACACTGGAAAACCTGGAAAAGGTCAGGGAATTTCATTCTCCTATTTGAGTGGCAACCCTGTACATATTACCAAAGAAGGCTGCAGGCATATAAATAAAACTATGTAATGAAAATACTCAAATCAATTAGTAATATAATAGTATTATATATGAACAAAATATAAATACAAGAATCTTTATTATTAAGTAATGAAGAATATGTATGTATGTACGTTCCTCACAATGTAGAAAAACAGTGGTGCCTAAAGCTGCCATATTTTTAACAGGCATTTTCCTCCAACCAACCTGAAGCTGTAATTCGTTTATTTAATTCATGCTTTGTGCACATTTAATGCACTTTTAATCATCAAACAATTTTTTATTTCTATGTTGCCACTTAGCAAAGCAAAAATATTTATGTTTCAAATTTTATTAGAAAACTAAAAAAAAAAAAAAAAAAAAA
>KK119726.1:682378-703416 GCA_000611955.2 Stegodyphus mimosarum | reverse complement strand
ATTTTTACTGTGATTTAAATCAGTTTTATAATTTTTCTTTTTTAATTCACTTTTGTTTTCTGTTCCTTCTAAATAATTATATTATTTTGCCATTTTTTGTTATTACGATGAACTGAAATTAAATTTCAAAATCTTTCTAAATTAACAGATATAGAAGTAGATATCATAGCAAGCATGCAAAATTTTAAATAACTATATATGTTACAAAGAAAAGATTATTGCAGACTTATAAATTAGGTGAGTTAAATTATATAAAAAATTAAAATGTTAATAATATAACAGTGCTGCATATGAATAAAATATAGATATAATAATATAAATTTGAAATAAGTTTAGAAATTGGAGTCTTTCATTTTTTCAGACTTTTTTTTTTTTTCCATGGTTTTTTCTTCTACAGAAGGAACTTGCTAATTAATGCTACTTAGTTTTTCACAAAAATTACTTTCCTTCAGGGAGAAGCATTTCTTTTCTTTTTAGTTGCTACTAGCATAACCTTGGGTAACACTTATCCAGTAAAGATGAAAAAAAAAAATATTGAGGAGTTATATGGTATTCTTTATTTAATTCATGTTTTGTGCACATTTAATGCACTTTAAATCATGAAACAATTTTTAATTTATATGTTGCCACTCAACAGAGCAAAAATATGTATAATATTCAGCAAAGCAAAAATGTGAATGATCATATGTTATAATTGCATATGATCGTATTTTTCCTCAATGAATCTCACTCATCTGTTATATTTTTAAATACACCAGCTGCTTAATTATTATGAAAGAGAAACAAATGTAAGCTAGCATAACTGTAAGTTTAGCTGGTGTAATTTTGTAAAATCTTTAATATTTCTTATTAATATCTCATGATTTTTTTGTTTGAATACATTTTTGTTTGAATCAATCAGATGAAAATATGTAAAAAATGTATTTAATAACTGCTTTTTTGGTTTTTGAGGTTCCTTTTCTTTCCTTTCTTCCTTTTTTTTTTATGTGGGGATGCTCCTTTAAAAAAAGGGGGGAACTGAAAGAGGAAAAAAGAAAGCTGAAAGAAGAAGCTGGTCCAAACAAATGCTTCAACGAGCACATATTCCATCTGCCGAACTCTTCAACCTGTCCCCCCCCCCGGGGTGCTCTCCTTGCTTGTTTGTTTGAAACAAAAAAATATATATTTTTCATTTTATTGAATGGCAGTAATCTGGCATGCTGGCGATAAAAATGCTTTATTTCTATCTTTGTTGCCACTGTTCACTGTTATATTGCCGAGTTAGGTAATCTGAATGTTATCAAATTTGTGCAAAAATATGCAATAAATAAAAACAAACTAGAAATTCAAAATTCTGGCTTTGAGGTGCACATGTTCAAGTAAAGGGCTATTTATATTAAAATTTTGGTAGCTCTACGTGTCACCATTTTCAGACAATGTGACATATAGATTCTTCATTATTTTATAGCAAATATTAGTTGGAAAATGCATTTGTGTTTATGCTCGTGGTCACATCTTTTGTGGTTGAAATTTGCAATGAACTCTGTCTTGGCAACCATCCCATAAATTAGCACATTTGGAAACAGTTGTTATTCTTGAGAATGTAAACATTGATATTGAGAATTAAGTATTAGTTTCTAAGATGATCACATCCTAATATTTGGTTTCAGCATCAAATTGAAACATTTTGCGCTATGATCAAATCAGTGAGTTTATTTCTAATTCTTACTATAAAAGGAAGATTATTTTCATGTTTATCGTTTGCAAATCAATTGTAGCCTTTCTTGATTTGCTGTAATTTATCAGATAGTCTCAATTTGTATGCTTTAAATAAGTTAACAAATTCCAGTTGCATTAATAAGCTTTAAAATCAATGAAAAATGCAAGAAAAACTATTTACTAGAAGAAGTAACAAAATTTAAAATGAAGACATTGTGTGGTAAATCTTGAAACATGGAGAAACACAAAGTTCTACATTGCATGCTCCGCAAACATAAAATGTCTGTTGTTTTTTCCTTTGTTTTAACATAGTGTGTTAACAAACTGTGTGCTTTCTTTGGTTTTTTTCACCCCTTTTTTCCATACAGAGAATAGAAAAATTCTTATCAGATAATTAGAATAAGTGCCGGTACAGATTTGACAGTAAACTGCTTTTCTTATTGATAATATCCACAGGTCTTGGAGATCTGTTCGATCAACAATCAATTTAATTTTAAATTGGATAAAGTGTATTGGTATTTTAATGCTTCCCCCCTTTTTTTTTTTGAAAAATGTTGGGGGTTCACATCAGCCACCAAAATTTTTTTTGAGCCATTTTACTGATTTTCTAAAACATGAATAGTGTGTCATAACTGTGTATCTTATGCCTACACCACCTTTGTTTCTGTTGTAATCTATAATACAATTTAATTTTAAAATGTTTTCTCCAGTAACTCTATTTTCTGCCAGATTTAGACATTTCTGGCCATTAAGGGTTGTTAGCATAAAAAAACTCTCTCTCTCTCTCTTTTTTTTTTGGGAATGCAATGATGTTTATATTTTCTCATTGAATGCATCAAATTCACTCTTTTTTGTTTTTCTTTCTGGAAAGTCTTTGTGCATGTTTTTTTCTTGTTTTTAATACTGCTCTGCAAATATTCGTTTTTACAGAATACAATTATCTTGAAAGCGTTGGGGAACTTTGTTTAAAATATGCAATAAATAAAAACAAATTAGAAATTCTGGCTTCAAGGTGCACATGTTTGGGTGGAGGGCTATGTTTATATAAATTCTCGTAGCTCTAGATGTCACCATTTTTAGACAGTGTTAGGACCATACATACATACAGATTCTTCATTATTTAATAGTAAATATTGGATGGAAAAATGCACTTGTGTTTATGCTCATGGTCACATCTTTTGTGGTTGAAATGTGCAATGAACTCTGTCTTGGCAACTATGTCTGGAAAAGCAATCCAAATATAAATTGAACCTTTTCTCACATAAGTTGCTCAGCAATGCTTTCACCATCCTTTCTCTATAAGACCCATCACTGCTTAGCATTTCTGTGTCTTTCCCATAATAAATTAAAAAATTCCATACATTACTGGCAATTGATATAATAATCAAGAAAACTGCTGTGTAGATGACTGGAAGGAGGATCACATCTGTCTTGATCGTTTAAAACATCATTTTTATTTTGAACAGGAAAAATTCTTCAGGAATATATTTTTGCTTAAATTGGTACCACACTAGGGAGGCTTAACGTGCCCCACAATTTCTATGTGTGCAGTGTACATTTTAGGTAATTGCGAAAGAAAAAAGGCTCAGCGAATACACATATCTTTCCTATGCGAAGCGAGCAGATGAAAAAGTGATATGTAATAACTACAGTTGTATTTACTACTTGAAAAGTCTTTGTTTTAATGATAAGCAGCTACTGGGCTAAAGCTTTCACAGTGCAGAAAAATTGCAGTGATGCAAAATGGTCAAAGCGTATCCTTGAAGGGGGATTTGTTTAATTAAAATTATGAATTTAAAGGTCTGTTGCCAATTTGTTCCAATTAAGTTTAAAAATTTTGTTTCATATTAACACCACATATATATGCATGCATTTCAATTTTATAATCATGTTTTGAGTTTCAATATTTACCATGTATGTAATAATAACAAATTAATCTGACATGCACTGAAAGCAATAATTACGGCATAGGAATGTAAAAGATATGCATGAAAAGTACTTTTTCTGTTCTTTTAAAACTCACTGTTTGAAACATAAGACTGGGTAAATTGATGAGATATGACTTTGTATTTTTAGGTGTTAATGTAATTTAATTTTATATTTTTCAGGATGCTGAGTGGAGTAAAAGATGTGTTTATACTTCAATGGAATGGTTCTGAATTTTTACCTAATTCACAAATTCATTCATGTGAATTAACTTCTGTAAGACTTTATTTATATTTAGAATAGAATCTGTTTTATATATATATATATATATGAATTATCTATATTATTATCTGAACAAATATCGGGTATAAGATGTTAATTGTTATATAAGTAAAATCTTTTAAATTTCACTGCATGTCACTGATAAATGGATGAATTGAAAGCGAGTAAATAAAGCAAAATTTCCTGTTTTGTGTTGAGGATCATAAGGTTTCCTTTTAGCAATTAAGGCATTTTGTTAACTTGGGTTTATAATTTCAGATGTTTCATGGTTCCATAAGTTGCGCAGTATGTTTCATTTAACAAATATTTGCACATTTTAGCAGATGTTTCTATTTAGAATAATAAACACTGGTTGTTTCAAGACTAATGCAGTGTTAATTTCAAATTACCTTTTTAAATACCATGTTTCCTTATGCAATTTTCCCTTTTTAATAATTTTATCATCCGAAAATTGAGATGGGAAAATTTATGCAAATAATTTAATTTTCGAAGAATGTAGTTACAGTAAGGACATAACAAGTGAAATGTCCTGGATAAATTACAGGTAACTATCACAACAATATTGCTTTGAAAGAAATCTACATTCTGGTAAGAATACATAGTAATATGAACATTACAATATCATATCTGACAAAGTCGTTTCATTTATATTTCCTTATAACTTGAATCTTGCTCATTTTTATTATGTCTCTGTTACTTCTTACACCTCAGATTATCAATAAGCAGAGAAGATGAATGCGTTGTTGACTAAGTTATAAATTGAATACCGACTCATACTTGCATAGACGGGAGGGTCAGTTCTTATATGAGGCTGGCATAAAATTCAACAGTTAGAAGAAAAAGGTTTGGCGTGACCTTTGCAGGTTTGCGAGAGTTTATCCTTTTAGTAAGGTGAGAACTATCACTGTAAATTCATTTTAAAATTCAGGGGAATCCATTCTCTGAACGCATTGAGGAAAGGAGAAAATTTCATGAATATTTTTTAAATTTTCAGAATGTGGTGCTAAAAAGCTAAGGGGAAAATATGCGAAGAAATATGTTTTTTTTTTTGGTAGAATACTCAACACCGAAATATGAGACTATACAAATTCAAAATGGCATTTAAATTTACATTTTAGGAATCAATTTCTTTGAAGCGTTTCTTGCACAAATTGATGTTTTAGAATTTGATTCATCTAAATAATAGACTATGTTTGTAGAAATCTTTGATTTTTTTTGTGGTGGTGGTGGGGGGGAAGTTCTGTCTTAGATATTTATGTTTATCACATAAGGGTTTTTTTCCCCCTAGATTTCCCTTGCAGCAGATGACACGAGCATCCATTTCAGTGTGAATTAAGTTATGTGGAACTCATTGCTTATGTATCTTTTTTACTCTTAAATGGCCATGTAAAACTGAATGCACTTTGGTCATTGAAATATTAAAAAATGCCTTATTTTATCCTATATTACTCACAACATCAGTGTTTTCTGGTGTTAGCAATTCTTGTTAATCCTTTATGAAATTCGTCATTCTGACTCCTGTGTGCACAGTGGAATTCTTTAATCAGTTGTACATTTTTGCTCTGGGTGGTGCTGAAAGTCTTAATTCCATCATCACTTTGTTGTGCCCGAGTTTGTCAGTAGTTATTAAAATCAGCCCCAAGATCATCAGGTGGCTCAAATTAAAAAAAATTGTAGCTGAAGAAAGCTTTTATAGTATTGCTAGATTTTAAAAATTTAAGTACTCGCCCGTGTTCTCTGTAATTTTTGACTGATGATGTGTAACTGTATTTTAATCTGCAGAGTTTGAGAATTGTTTGTGCAACTTTTATTTTTTATTCTTACTTTTAAAGTGATTGTATTTTAACAACATTCATTGTTCTCAGAAAGACATATATTAAAAAGCTATTTATTAATTATGAAAATTAATATATTGATATACATGTTAACATAACAATGGGTACTATTCCATTAGACCAGCATCAGTTAAAATTGAAGAAAAAAATGAGAAGAAAACAATGCTACAACACATCAAATATCATGGCTCAAGCAACAACATGTTTAATGGTTTGAATAATGGTTTGAAATATCATCACTTGTTATTTTTTTGACATATTTCGCCATTTTTTTTAGTATGATGGATTACACAGTTGGCAATTAGATAATGACGAAGAGGCTGTTGTAAGATTCTTTCAGGACAAAAGAATAATTCATTGCAATAGACTTTGTTCTCAAAATCCTCCTTTTAATTTCTAACAAAGCTACAACATTGCGTTGTTATGTACGTTCTCACTAACTTCAATTAGAAATCAGCCATAATACAGCAATAGATTGGAATAATTATTTTAAAATCTTTTAACAGAAATTAAAAAACAGCATTGGATGTGTTCTTGGAACAGTGGGTATTTGGGGGTTTATGCCGGGAAAGCAAAGAATTTTTTCTTGTCACTGTTCCTGACTTTTATACTACAACATTAATGACTGCCATTTAGGAAAACATCATGAATAGCAGCATTATATTTTCAGACTGCTAGAAAGGATATAAGAAAGAGGAATTCAGAAATGCTTGGTATGAACATTTTACTTTGAATCACAGTTATAATTTTGTGGACTTCGAAACTGGATGGAGCTATTTTAGGGTAGTGCTAAATGAAGAAACAACATCAGCTGGGCACTGCTCATAACGATTTTGAGTCATATTTGATAGAATTTATGCTGCATCGGTTGTATTCAAAAACTGAAATTTGTTCAGCAGTATTGAATGCTATTTGTAATTTTATGTTAACTGTTTAGATTGAATTTCATTTTGTTATTTTTTATTTATGCATAGAATATTTTGATTAAAAAGAAAAATTTACTTTAGGTATTAAGAAATTTTAAAAAGTTTACTTTTTATGAAATTAATTTTTTGTAGTCTTTCGAACTCTATTAATATTTAATAATTTTATACTTGACAACACTGGTGGACTCCTCAAAAAAGCACCGCATTTTTAACTGGTGCCTCTCCAACGGAATAGAACCCAAAATTGTTAGTAAAATATAGCTTAACTTTAATAGTCATAATAATAATAATAATAATAATGTTGAGATATCTTAAAAAATGAAATAAATGCTGCTTTTATATAAATACATATTAAATCTTTTTTCTTCTATCTTTAAAATGTAACCATTCAACATATATGCAATCCAAATTTATACTGTTTTCACTACTTAAATACGATTTTAGTCTTATTAACATGTTTAAGTGATCTTCTTTCGAACGATTTCTTCATTTTTTTAAAATTCATTAAATTGAAACCTTGTTCACAGTCAACACTATATGCCAAAAATTTTCCACCAATATCCATTAATTTGGAAAAGTGTTCATTCTAGTATTAAGATGTCACTTTATTTGAAAATTTTATTGCCAGTTTACACTTAATTTTTCACATACTGTGAATTTAAAGTCACCATATTGTTGTAGCACAGCTGTTTTACTTGTTAATATGTCACTCTATTTTATTCATAGTTTTTTGACTAGATCTGTGTCATAAATGAAACCACATACACTTAACGCTGCCTGTTTCTCTACATTATTGTCAAGAAATCTTTCTTCTGAATGAGAACAAAGTAAATTTATAAAAGCTTAGTGTCTGTTTGTGTACTATTTTCCTCAGCTTTACAGAGAAGAGTTTTCAGTGTATTATTTCATGTAATGTTGCTGTTATTAATATATTGTCTTTAAAGTTATTGATTTTACTGCAAACAAAGTGAAATGCAATCAAATGATGTAGATCGCTCTTACAAATTTTACATGATGCTTCTAGTTCTTTAGAAACGTCATTCATAATATGCTAATTTATATGAAATTCAGTGTTTTCCATTTTCTGTAAACAGTATTTTGAAAAACGATTATTTGTTTTATCGTCTTCAAAATATTAAATTAACTGGCTCCATAAATTTTAGCTCCATAAATTTTTAATTATTGCATAGAGGGAACTCTGGTACTGAGTGTCGCATTCAAGGCTGCAGCAGTATCAAATGGAAGAATTTTGATTATTTATTATTATTTAATATTTAAAAAATTCTTTTTACAAATCTCTTACTTATATTTGTGTTATGTTTTAATGTTAAAAACATCTATAATTTAAGTCTTTTCTCTTTTTATAATTGTTATTTGCATTATGTTACACTATGCGATCAGGCATTTATCATTTTATGTCTTTACAGAAGTTGCTGCTCCATAAGCATAACAATTTTTATTTATCATCGTCTGGTGATTACCTAATCTTGAGAAATTGTTCTGTTGGATGTTCCATAAGATTTCTAAAATGAAATCTTTCAAATTAAAATTTTTTAATTAACTAACTGCATGATTTAAATCTGGTTTTTTTCCAAAATTCAGCACTATGAAGAACAAGAGGTATCAAAGCCATATTAACCGAACAAATAATGAAAGGCGCAGGGTTGAATTGATTAAAATAACAGCAACAACCCATTCTGACTTGTATAACATGAAGAAATCAGTATTGTATTTTGTGTCGCACCATGGCTTGTGGTAATTGCTGTGACATGTCTCAGCTCTGAAAAAAAGAGGCTTTGGATGTGTGCTTTTGTAGTCCATTCTGTTAAAGTTCATCTAGAGTAGCCTCATGCAGGGTATAACTTGGCCACTCATTTCTCAGTCTTTGACCAAATGTGTTTGATGCTAGGAGAATGGACTGGTGAAGGTGCCAATGGGACTCGATGAGTAATGAAGAACTGCTGTGTTACATGTGGTTGCATGTTCTTCTGGTGAAACTTAACTGGCGGAAAGCATTGAAAGTAAAAGGGAAAAAAATTATAAAACTTCAGAGATGTAGTAGTGGTTGTTGAGTGCTCCATTGAAGCATATTAGGGGATGTATGTGTCAAATCCAGCTGTACTCAAATCATAGCTCCAAGTGACAGACTGATATAATGTTACATAATACAGGGGTCATTATGTCTGTCATTGCATTGCTGCCAGATTCAATTACAACCATTGTGATGCTGTGAGCAAAAGGGGGATTAATTAGAAAAGATTCTTTCTGTTAATACATCCGTATGCATCGTCGAGTGTACCATTGTAAGTACTGAATCCTGTGTTGAGGAGTCAAGGGAAGCTAGAATAATGGTTGCTTTGCTGACAATTTATGGCATTACAGATGTTGTCAGACTGTCTGTGTGAATGCTCCCAATTTCTCAAATTAGAATTTTTGTGATTTTATGATTCCTAATGGCAGTGTGGGCCAGATGGTCTGTCATCTTGAGTGTTGATGAATGGAGGCTATTGAGATCTCAAAGGTACTTCTGTGTGGCCCACCTTAACCAACACCTCCTAGCAGAAGAAAGCCGGGACACTGAAGCGAGAGGAAGCTCTGACGTCACAGGTAGTCGTCTGACTCACCTATCGCTCCTTCTAACAAGTTCAAAGCCCCGTAGTTGCGCGACGAACGTGGAGCTGTAATTTTCCTCAAAGTTTATATATTGTCTCGTGTTTTTGTAATTTCGTACGATGCCTCATAAATGTGCAGTAGCCACATGCCGCGGTAATTATAAAAACGGCCCAAAAGTGGCTGTATTCAAGTTTCCAAATGAGACAGAACTCCGTATGAAATGGATAAGGAGTTTACGAAGAAAAGATGGCTTTCAACCTACTAAACATACCAGAGTAAGTTCGATTTTACTGCATTTTTAATGTTTTGTATCATTATAAATTTTTTATTACTTTTATTGATACGTATGTGAGGTTTATGCTTTCGTTATTAGATATTGATTTGAGGGTAAAAAGTTATGGTTGAAAGATTTTTAATCTTGCCTGTTTTAATCATTTAAAAGAAATATTTTCCTTCAAAGTTATATGAATGAAATAAAGTTCCATATAACAGGAATAATTCTAAATTTAGTAGTTACATGAAAGCCAATAATTTGTAAATACTCAGTAAACAGTGCTGGCAGATTTTGTAATTATTCCAAATTCATAATATTTTATATAACAAGGATTTACCAGATAATAATAGGTTTCATTTTAAAATTTCCGTAATGATGTATACAAGTTTGGTGTGCTGTATTTAAGGTAATTAATTGTATTTGATAACCAGTATTTGTTATAATCAATTATCTCAATTACATAAATTTCTTTAAATGCAAATAAAGCTGTAATCATCATGATCAGCAATCCAGACCTTACAAATTAAAGAAATTATAAATGTAACTGAAATCATATTACTGGCTTTCTAATTGGTATTTATTTATCAAAGTACTCATTTAAATCATAAGGCTTATTGACTTCAGTTACTAAATATTAACATGCAATGTAACTTTTGTAATCACAACAAATTAATTTTTGAATAATTTCTTTTACAGGTATGTGAATTACATTTTCGAGCGGATGAAATAATACGAGAAATTGAAATGTATGATGAGAAATCAGCAAGGTTAATTAAAGCACCAATTTCTAGGCCACGTTTGAAAAAAGGATGCATACCTTCTCAGTTTCCGGATGGCCCGTCTTACATGTCATCAAATTCTGTATCAAGAATGTCACCAGAAAAGAAGAAAGCTCGTTTAGAAGAGAAATATCTGGAGAAAGCAATAGAAGAAAGTTTGAAAACGAAAGAACTGTATGATGATGAGCGATCATTTGAAAGTTTAACTAAATTCAATAATTGCCTAGCACATCAAATTTTAGAAACATTTTGGACGACTGTACATACTGAAAATTCAACCATGTTACTTGATATTTTAAGTGACCCAGCTCCAGAAATTCAGAAATCAGTAGTAATAAATGAGGATTTAATAGTGTATGTTTATATTAAAAATATCGCTATAAAATCTGTTGGTAAATTTGTTTTCCCTCTAAAAATTAGTACTATAAATATGTTTCTAGAAGTACTGAAGGAAGTTGAAAGCCTGTCTCATAACTTTCAAAATGAAGAATATATTATGAATTCTACACAAATTGTGGATGATGTGCTCTCAGAATTAAAAAGAGTATTACCTGAAAAAGAAACTGAACTAAACTTCCTTTCAGAGCAAGTAAATAAACTAAATGTAAACAAACAGAAATATCGATACACTCCAGATTTACTTATTTTTTGCAGTTTGTTAAACTCGATCTCACCACATGCATACAAGTTTTTACGACATTCAGGTTACATTGCTATTCCTCACCCCCGTACTATTCGTAGAATTTGTTCAACTTTTTCTCTTAACCCTATCACTGAGCAATTTAATGATGACTTTTTAGGATATGTTAAACAAAAATACAAGGATTTAGAAGAAAATGATAAAACTGTAATTATTATGATGGATGAGGTACATTTAAATTCATGTTTCGATTTTAAAGGAGGAAACTTGTGTGGCATGGCCTACAACTGTGAAAAAGCCGCTACAAGTGCTTATGTTTTTATGATACGCAGCTTATTATCACCTTTCAAAGATGTGGCACATATATTACCAGTTAAATCATTAAATGCTGAGGATCTGTATCAATATCTTAAGAAAATAATAATTGGTTTAGAAAATATAGGTTATAGAATTGTGGCAGTTGTCTCTGATAATAATTCAATAAATAAAAAAGCCATGTCATTATTTTGTATGCCTCCAAAAATTAGTATTGTATATAAAAACCCAGCAGACTTATCTCGGCCACTATTTTTTGTTATCGACTCAGTGCACATCTTGAAGTGTGTCAGGAACAACTGGATAAACCAAAAAAATTCTGGGCAATGTTTATTTTATCCAAATTTTGAAAATTTTTCCAAGGTAGAAACAGCGGCTTTTGCATGCATAAAAAATCTCCATTCATTAGAGGCAGGCAGACTTATAAAGTATAGTTACGGATTGACTCTGAAAGCTTTATATCCAACCAATTTGGAAAGACAAAATGTCAAGCTTGCATTACAGATATTTGACAGTCGTCTTGTAGAGGCAATAATTGATATTGGTAAAGAAAATAGTATTCTAAATTACAAAACAACTGCTGAATTTATAAAAATTATCTCTACGTGGTGGTCAATAGTCAATGTCAAAAGTATCTTTAAAGGACACCACAAGATGAATGAGTATCAAAAGCCATTAACTGTGCAAAATGATGATGTTAGATATGTTTATTTAAATAAGTTACTTGAGTGGTTAGATCACTGGAAACTTTTAGGCTGTTCTAGTGGCGGACTAACTAAAGAAACACATTTTGCATTAACACATACTAGCTATTCATTGCTCGAAATGGCAAGGTATTGCATTGAAGAGCTAAAATTCACTTACTTTTTACCAGGGAAAGTTCAGACAGATCTCCTGGAGAATAGATTTGGAAAATACAGACAGCTGGCTGGGTCACAACATAATATTTCTATAAGGCAAGTATATGAAACTGAAGCGAAATTAAGATTACAAAGTCTTCTGCCAACTGTTATTAAATCTTCAAAGTATGGAGGAATTCCTATTAATCTAAATTGTAAAAACCTATGTATTGAATCTCTGGAGCAAGAAAATATTGGATGCACTTTCTCAGGAAGAATAACTATTACAAATGAAGATATACAAAATGTTCAAAATGACATACCAATTTTAATGTATATAGCTGGTTACTGTAGTTATAAAGTTGTAAAAACATTAAGCTGTGATATATGTAAAGGCAATCTGACTATTGATAAAGAATTAATTGTAGAAAATGAAGGACAGTCATGGATAAAAAGATTTGATAGAGGACTTTTATATCCTCATCCAGATGTACTAAATTCAGTAATATATAATTATATTGTTATTCAAAAACTTGTATCTGAAGAATTTGAGAATGAATTTCTATTTTCTGCAAATCAGAGGGATATAGCATGCAACTTAACTCTAGACATACTGATAGAAAATGATCTTTTTTTAAATCTAGATGGTTGCCCTAAAGATCATGAGCCACAGAAAGTGTTAAAACAGATTCTTTGGTCATCAACAAACACATTTTTAAATAATTATTGCAAATTAAAGAATGATACACTGCACCAGAAAAGCATTGCAAAAGAGCGCAAATTGAAAACTTTAAAGCATAAATAAAAAAATAACGGGTGTTCAGCGATTAAATATTTAAAAAACATAGGTTTTAATTTAACTGATGCTGGTATTTCTAGGTTAGTAAATTTATTTAATCATATGTGGATTATGTTTCAAATAACTGATAATATGATATGAATTATCACTTATTTTCTGCCTGTTTGGTATGTTTTAAAATTATAATAGCTGCTGCTATTTTACTGGGAATGGGTCATTATAATTTTGCTGATATCAACATGCACTGACTGTTTTATATTCCGATAACTTGAAAGGTGATAATATTGTAAAATTTATTTTTGTGCTGTTTAGCGTTTGCTGCATAAAAACATATATGGGTTGTATTTTAAGTGGCAACTAATTTTATGAAGTGGATATCATTTGGTGTTAACATATTGTAAAATGCTTTGTCATGATAAAAGTTATGTGTTTCAACATGCTTACAAGATGACAAGTTTATAGTAACTGCTGCTGTTATACTGAGAATGGGTTATTATAATTTTTTCTTATGTATAGACATGTACTGATTGTTTTATATTCAGATCAGCTGAAAAATTAATTTCCTTGTCTTTAATTTGTCATCGTGTAAAGATGTGTCTGGGTTGTGTTTTTATGCAGCCAGTACTTTTATCATTTGGGTATAATTTTGGTGTTAATATATGTCAAAATGCTGTATCAAAGTAACAGTTATTTGTTTCAGTATGCTTACAAAAGCCATATGTTTATAATAACTGCTGCTATTATATTGAGAATGAGTCATTATAATTTTGTTGATAAGGACATGTACTGACTGTTTTATATTCCGAAGACTTGACACATTCATTTCCTTGCCTTTAATTTGTCATTGTGTCAAAAGTGTCTGGGTTGTGTTTTTATGCAGCCACTACTTTTATCATTTGGATATAATTTGGGTGTGAACATATGGTAAAATACTTTATCAAAGTAACAGTTTGTTTCAGCCATGCTTACAAATTTATATAAGCATGCTGAAACAAATAACTGTTTATTATAAAAAAGGTAATAGCTTCTGCTATTATATTGGTAATGGATCATTATAATTTTATTAATATGGACATGCACTGACTGTTTTGTATTCAGATCACTTGAAAGGTGATAATATCGAAAAATTCATTTCTGTGCTATTTAGTTGTTGCTGCATAAAAAGGTACCTGGCTTATGTTTTAAGTGGCAACTCATTTTATTATGTGGATATCATTTGATGTGAACGTACGGTAAAATGCTTTCTCACGATAAAAGTTATATGTTTCAGCATGCTGACAAGATAAGTTTAGAGTAACTGCTGCTGTTATACTGAGAATGGGTCATTATAATTTTTTTGATATGGACATGTAATTACACTTGAAAAATTGAAAAAATATTGAAAAATACAGTTCTTTGCCTTTAATTTGTCATTGTGTAAAAAAGTGTGTGTTGTGTTGTAACTGGCCACTACTTTTATCATTTGAATATAATTTTATTGTTAACATATGATAAAATACTTTATCAAGGTAACAGTTGTGTGTTTCAGCATGCCGACAAAATGACAGGTTTTTAATATCTCCTACTATTATTCTGGGAATTGGCTGGATAAGGGGTGTCTCAAATTAAGAGCACTCAATTCACAAACATATGATTTTTCATCAGCGTTTTCAGATTACCTGTGTCCCATAGGCTTCTTGGACAAATCATTTTGATATTTTCTTTGCTTAAATTAAACAAGCCTGATAGCAAGTAACTTAGAAGATCACGATTTTAGCTTGGAAAAATTACAACAAAATTGTCGTGCAGGTAGTGACCGGATACTTTCAAATTGGATACTGGTGCATACGGAAATGTTTTTATTTTTTTCTGTGTTTGAAACATTAACTGATAATCACTTACTTTACATAATATCAATAAATGTTTTTACATATACTGGTGATGCTGATGTCCATTCGCTGTTGAATGTGTCCTTCTATGCCTTATAAATAATAATAGCATCTTATAAAATTTAATGTCATTTGTGCATCTGAAGTGTTTTAAATGGTAGCCTGATATTTATCCATATTACAGCAGTATCTTAATACATTGTGAAATTCTTAGTGGCTGGTGTGAAAAGTTAATAACTGTGTTTCTAATTGCCAGACAAAATAGGTTGAAATTTAACAGATAGAAACTTCAAGTTGCAGTAATTTAAATATTTAGATCACAGTCTCATCTAATTGCTTCTGATGAGACCAGAGTAATATAGAAGCAATTTTGAAATTTTTACACCTATTAATAAATAAAAAGTGATGAGATTTCTTAGTATGGCAGTATGTTTAATGAGCTTTCTGCTTCAATTTTTACAAGAAAGTTTGAATAATTTATTGAAAAAAAAAGGGAAGGATTAGCTGGTCATGTTATTTTTATGTTATAGCTCGGGTGATATGTTGTTATTCTGAACTGTTTGCATAAAACTGTAAATAAAAATTTATTATTTTTCACTTGTGAATCTTTATTTTCATGTTCAGATATATAACTAACATAATACAATTAAGTACTTATACAACTAATATTGGTTTACAGATTTAAGTTAATATTTTAAATTGCACATTGAATTATTTGCTTAGCAGACCTCTAATGTACTAATTTACTTGAAACTTGGAAAATAAATAGCATATTATAGTCAAAATTTAGTACATTTTTATACTATTTTCTTTTAAAGACAAGTTTTTGATTTGAAGAAAAATGAAATGATAAGTAGTAGTTTGTATGCAGATAATTCAGATTTTTTTTCCATAAATATTAGAAAAATATAGGGCAACATTAAATAACAAATTATTAGAGAAAAGTCGAAAATTCCATTTTGAGTTAATACGGTTGATTTTTAACGTATTGAATGCTGCTGTGAAATCTTCAAGGAAGTGTAATTAATTAGTTATAGTCTAGGAATAAGAAAAAGAAAATTCTTAAATTTACGTCAAATTTAATTCTGTTAAATTTTGAACTAATTAAAATATTCATTATATATATTAATAAAACATTTCTTCTGCCTATATAAAAGCAATAATATATTTCATAATGTTATACGTGACAATAAGACATTTTTTCATACGAAATTTATTTATAATAAAAATTATACAGGAACTATGTAAAATATGAAAAGAGGTAACTTTTTTTCCTCCAAAAATTTTGGAATTGTCTTAAGATATCACATAAATCATGAAATAGAAAGGACGATCTTAAGGAAATACTTCTCTTTCAGAGAAGTAGTACTATCCTTTTTTTTAATGTAATTAATTTTTAATAAGCAGGGAAGTAGATATTTTGATAGAAATTCAGCTATATTCCAATAACAGCTGTCTTTATGCACAATGTTTTTTAGTAGATTTGTAGGAACAAGTTGTTTTGTAGTTAGCAATGCTTCCTTGTGAAATAATTTTTTAGAATTTAATGTAGTTTTAGGATAGACGTCTATAGTTAAACATGGACATAATTATTTATTTTTTAATATTACCTACAAAGCATAAATGTTTACCCTTTAGTTTTTGGCCGAATAACTCATAAAAACTTGTTTAATTTCTCAATATATTAAAATTCCGGAAATATTAATCGTACTGTTTATATAGAACAAAAATATTGGATCTTTGAATAAAATCCAACCCAAGTATCTACATCAAATAGTGAAAGCAACGTTAAGTACAGCACTAGCGCGAAGCTTGTTCTGTTACCCTCTCGGGGTTTCGACTCAGACGACTACTCGTGACGTCATAATCCAGTGTCCCGGCTTTCTTCTGTTAGGAGATGTTGCCTTAACCCATCTATTGAAAATTCTTCTAATAAAGATCTTGACCTAGGCAAGTAGCACTTGTGTGGCATGATAATCTGCAGCCTAGGTGAATTATAATTTTCCAGTGATCAAATTCTGGACATACTTGTATAGGTTTCTTCTTACAAAAAAGCATAAAATGGCCTTCAACAACAAAAGTGAACAAAACAATGTATAAATGAAAAATTGGCAACTCTTATATTCTGACTCTTAAAGGTAACTGCCACAGTGAGTGCCTAATGATAAATGATTCACCATCACTAGCCCTTTGAAAATAAGAAGAAAAATTTTAATTGTAGTCTACCTTTTTATACTGATGCAGATGATTTACATATATGCTGCAAAGCTAATTATTTGCATGTTCTGTAATGATGCCCAACCAGGATAGTGGTTAATGACTCTGATTACCTTACCAAAGGGCCTGGGTTTGAATCTTGGAGAAGGCATGGATGTTTGTATAGCGTCTGCTCATCATGAGGGCACTCAAAATATGCAGCGAGCCAAAAGTCCTCTCTAGAGATTAGTGGTAGGGGAAGAGGGATGGAAGACCTCACACCTGTCTTCCCCCAGGGTGCTCTTCTTTAAAACTGGAGATGGAACTGAGCAGAGTTGTACTGTCACCTGTATGGTGCCTTTTGCCAATGACAGATGCAATCTTGCCTCCTTGCCACGCTGAATTCCATGGGCTTGATCTGATATCAGACAAGTGGGATTAGTCACAACATAGGTGTACACATGGTGCAAATTTCAAGTGTGCTGTATACTTCCTTTGTGATGTTGCATTTGAATAGCTAGTAGTGTAAAAGCAGTACTTCTTAATAATTTTTTTTCGTATCTCTAATTATTGTATTGCAAAGTACATCAAATCCATGGTTTATATTACATCTAACTGATATGTGTCTGACACTTATCTCTCAGTTATTAGAACCAAGCTAAAAGTCTGATAATTTTTGTAAACATCTGCATCATCCATTATTTATTTCAGTATAGAATAATAATTTGCTTTCTGCCTATTAAGTACAGAATAGTAACTATCTTTCTGCTTAATTACAGTATTTTTTTAAAATTATTTTTTAGAAATCCTTGGGCAATATTTTGAAGGAATTTTGTGAATATGGAACCAAAGTTGCAGTTCTGAGAGATTTCGTAAATGATGTTCAGTTAAGAAATTCAGATGTTGGTAAAAACTGCCATATCTTTCAGGCATATACAGAAGCTGTAAAAGAACAAGTACAACATGTTACCAATCAGATATCTGATCTGGATAAAATTTTGAGGGATAAGAGTAAGTGTATACTGACATACATATATTATATCAGAAGTGATTGCTGTTTGGATATAGTCGGAGTTCCAGATTTTTAACCTTGTTAAATTCAAAATTTCTGTATTCATGGAACATAGATCCATTATCTTTCTTTTAGAAAAATGCTTCATTCAGAGATAACATAAACTTGAAATTTTTCTGTTCAGAGAAGACAGATGAGGCTGAAGTTGTCAGGTTAAACACAAAAAGCAGAAATACCCCATATTGACAAAATTGATTAAATCTCTGTTAATATGCTTCCATATGCCGTTTGTTGAAAATTCATTGAATTGTATGGATAATATTATAACAGAATATATAACATCCTTGAACACTGACAGCCTAGATGTTTATAGTGCAGACCAAAATATTTTTTATTTTATCACACAAAATTAAAAGTGAAAGTTATAAGTAAAAAAAATCCTTCTAAAGACCATATTGGTAAAGATTTCAGGGATAATTTAGTGAATAACTGGACATCTTACCAATTTTTTGCCCATTCAATGAATCATTCTCTTCTTCATTATAGTTCCTCATCTCCAACACTTTCCAGTGTTTATTAATACTTCGAGATCTAATTTGATGCTCAAGTGAAAAGCCAAAATATTTTGCTGATCACACTGAACTTTCATTTGTTAGCAAAGAAAACCATTAATGCAGCAGTTTCCTAAAATTAAAACCAATGTATTTAAAAATTTATCCCAAAATTAAACCATTAATTAAAAAAATATATATTTTTTCCTTAGATAATGAAACTATTTGGAAATATTTGTGTGAGCGTGTGTGTATTTGCTACACATTATCCTGAATTATTTGAGACTTGGATTTTTACTCCACAGTAGTTTTCAGATTTTTTTAAATGTTTTTGCAATCACCCTTGATTATCTTTACATTATACTGATAGAAAATTCCTTTTATGCCTTTATTTTTGAAACTGTTGTTCATAGACAATATATGCTTCTAGTTTTGGAAGTTTTTAAATGATACAAATATTCATGTTTCAAATTTATACAATTTTTGTAAAAACTATGAAATTTAATATTTTGGTGAGTCTTACCTTTGCTGTAATTATGTTTTGTAAGAATTGAATAATTTGTGTTTTATTTTTTATATTATTTTCATTTATACATATTACATTTTTTCATTTTAAAATTATGATTAATCATGTAGGCCAGCATTTCTGTGCCATTCATTTTGTGTGCCATGACCCCATTTGAGTTTACAAAAAGTTAATTCAGATACATGAATTTAAAAAAAAATTACATTAAATGAGAATTTTAAAGAAATCACATTAATTGGCACTAATAAAATTAATGTCATGTACAGCCCAAAAAGAATTTGTTGAGTACCAAGTGACTCGAACTTAAAACTTTAGTTTTTTGCCTTGACTGAATATAAGGGAACTTTGGGTGTTTTGAAGTGGAACTTTGCCAGCATAAGGGAACGTTGGGTGTTTTTCAGCATTGAATGGCATTTGGATTAGAGATGGAACTGAATTTTCCACGATTTATTGAATAGCATTAAGTATTCTTCTGTCATTCAGAACCGCAAACTTTGTGTGAAACAAATATTTATCAACATTGATGCTTATTAAATCCAAATGGCATTCAATGTTGAAAAACATTCAAAGTTTCCTTATATACAGCAGTGTCATATATTACACCAAGATTTAATTTTTTATGCTGCAAAAATTGTGATTTTCTTTTATTAATTTTCATATGCCTGAAACAAATCCTAAAACTATTTCTTTTGATATGCATATTGTTTGCCTAAGAATTATTTTATTAGAAAATATTTGTTTTTATATCTTTATTGTATATTTAATATTATCTGGGATCGAGAAGAAATTTCAATGATGAAAAGAAGTCATGAATAGAAAAAGTTAAAGAAGTGCTGATCTAGACTATCAATCTTTTTAAAGTTTGCATGATATACAAGTTATTGCCATCAGATTTAACATGATTTTGAGGCGATTGTGGATGTCATCATCAGTATTATTCTGGTCAATTAGGAATTGATTGTAATCTGTGTTCATGTGAAGTGTATTTTGTGTTCGTACAAAATGTATCATATTGTTACGAATTTAACATTTATTTGGCTATTTATTTAGAATTGTAATTAGATTTGCTTCATGTTGCCTTAGCAACGCAGACGATTTTTGAAGAGAAAGCTACGTAAAAAAAAATAACAATAAAAATAAAAGAACGCGTGAATTTAATGCTTAATAAATAAATATCTCGTAATTACTGTTGCCATCCAGAAAAATCTAGAAAAATCGAGATTGTTCTACTGATAATTAAAAAGCTTATAAAAGCCAAGGTGAAACAGCTCATCTCAGTTGTTGCAGTTGTTGTTGTTGCTGTTATACTTGTAGCTGTAAAAAGCGAACTGCTGTTTGTTTACTTAATGCTGTATTGATTGTAGCAATTTCACTGTGAGATAGAACTATTTTATCTGTTCTGAACTGAGTTTTTGCTAAACGTTTGAGATATTGAGATATTGTGCGAAGATCTGTGCAGAAATATTTCAGCATTTTAATTTATTTCTTGTGGAAAGAATAAATTTTTGTTAACTTTTTAACGACTTGTGCATTCAATATATAACGAGCCCATATGCACGTAACAATATGAAGTAATTATTACCTTTGATTAGTAAAGAATCGTATATCTTATTTCTGTATGTTTGGTTATCACAGTGTTGTTGCATCATATTGCTTGTATAAAGCAGATACTTAACTTGGAATATTACTGAGAAAATTATCATGTGCCTTTTATATAATTAAAATTTTCATTGCAGTTAGCATCTCAACATTATTTATTTTTATTTAAATAAAAGTTTCTGCCAAAACTTAATTCCATTTAAAACAATGCCTTAATAAAACATAATGCAAATCATAGATTTCAGTTTTAGTAGAGAAGCGTGATTAAAACAAGGTGGTAAATATTCTTGGTCCTTTTGTGGTTTAGCTAGAACACATAGTGCTAAATAAATAAATATAATAAATGATAAATAAATAATA
>KK119726.1:642434-682348 GCA_000611955.2 Stegodyphus mimosarum | reverse complement strand
TTTTACACAGAATAATTTTTTTTTTTTTTTTTACAGGGAAAATATTTACTTTATTGGTTTTAAGAAAGGAAATTAAGCCCATATTGGATGCAATTGATTTAATATATTTTATTCATCAAGAAACAACTGGAACAATTTGTACCACTGATGACCCATTCGGAAGGATGTGCAAAATATTGCAAGTATTATGGGAACTGTTGTGTCATCAAAGTCTTCGAGAGCAAATGTCGTCAATGGTAAGCTTTTAGTTTCTTTCTGTCAGTAACATTGCCTGAACAAGGCATTTTTTCCAAACTAAGAATTGTTGTAAAGCATTTGATGCCTTCAAAAGGAAAAGTTGTCGAAAGTCCTTTTGAAGATTGGCAATATAGCTGATAGTTCGAGGCTACTGTATTTTGATTACTAACACAGCAGTTAAAATTGGCTAACATGGATAAGAACGGGAACTCATATTTAGCTATGCATTCAGACAGAGGTTCCCAGTGAGGTCGGTGTGGACTGCATGGGGGGTTTATGATAATCAAGTAATGATAGCGGAATATGCACTGCCAAATAATTGGCAGATGATTGATATAATCAAGAACCCATTGATTACAAAAAAACATGTTTTAATAAAACCGACAATTAATTGTTTATTAATATAAAGCTTTATCATACAAATAAGTCAAGTCTTATTCAGAACATACAAATACACTATTTAAAAGTCTTCCAAGAGAAATATCCCAAAATTAACGTTGTTACTAGATCAACATTGTTTACATTCTTACCCAGTATAAGCAGACTTTAGTTAAGTCAGTAATTTATTGTGGAAAACAAACAAGTTGAATGTTTCTAAATGAGGTGAACTCTCCGAGTATTATGGATTTAGCCCTTAAATTTTAAAGTTCCTCAAAATGTCATGAATAAATGGTATTTTCTTGATTATAATTTTTAAAAAAAGACTCTCTCACTTTGTACCTTAATTTCTTTTCTTCCAATGTATATCCAACTCCAAATCGGGTACATTAAAAGCTGGCAGAAATTTTCATAGGTAATGAATCAGAGAGCCACTCTTTTATATGGAATTTCCCATCCATAGCACTTGAGAGGGTTAAGCAATTTTGTGCCAAATATTCAAAAAATTGTAAGTAATTACTGTATAGTATCATCACTATCATATTATTGAGTTTTAATGAAAATTTTCTGCCTCTTCAAATATTATCTGCGGAAATAGTTTGTGTTGGTGTGTTTAATCATATTTTGTTAAACAGTTTTTGGCATTTGAAAGAAAGACTTAAAACACTGAGTTGTGAAATTTGTAAAAAAATATCATTATCATTAAGTGCAAGGCATCTGAAGTGGAACTATCATGCTACCAGATTAGAATCATCATTTACTTCCAGTTCTGTTGCGAAAAGTTAGCTACAGAATGTCACTAAATCACGTTTACAGCTTTCTGTACTAATTATTCATTTTCTGATTTTAAGTTTTATATATTTCAGTTGCTCAAAATAATCTTGACTGTGTTCTTAAGGACAAGCACCCCACTCTTTTCATTTTTGGAAGAGTTAATGTTTCTTGGCACTTTTAAAGATTCAGCTGGTGAATATTTTCTTATCAGGTAATTTATAAATATATTTTATGCTCTTATTGAGTCTTTGTTGCATGTATATTTAATATGCATTTTAAATCAATCAGGCTGTGTAAAATAAACATTTTATTGAAGTCATTTGTTTTGTGAGCATTTAATTTTTAAGTGGAACTTTTATGAAAACAATTTTATTATAATAAAATCCTCTAGTAGTGTATTTTGTGATTACAAATGTTAGATTGTGAATGCATCATTAGATCTATTTATTTACTTTATTTTCAAATCGTATTATAAAGTAATATTCTATCAACTGCATTTGTTTTGTAGGCATTTAATTTTTTTCAGTATTCATAAAAATAATTTTGCTTATCACAGCATTGCTCATCTGTATATTTTATAATCACAAGCATGGCAGAGTGAACATATATTTAGATCTACTTCTTTTTAAACAGGAAAAAAGATGTATTTGCAACAGATGAAGAATACTGGGAAAAGGCATTTATTTTAAGGCCATTACCGCCTGAGATTGAGAAAACATTTTTTTTAAAACCTTTTCTAGATGATGTTATCTGTGCTGGAAAAACTATTGAAATACTGAATCAAATAAATTCTATGCAGAAGAAAGAGCCTTTTAGACTTCATTCTGAAAAAGGTAATTTTTTTTTAATAGAAATGCAAAACTCTGTTTTTATTTTTTTTTATAAAAGGTGCATTTTTCTTTGAGATAATTTAACTTAGTTCTTATGTATTGACTGATATCTGTCATTTCTAAGCTATTATTTTCATATTATTCCTGAAAATGATAAAATATTTTTAAGTCCTATGTACTGTATTAAGAAACTGTAATATTTAATTTTTCCATTGGCAAAAATTAAGATTTAGAGATATCTTGAATTACATTTAATTGAAATCAGGATAGTAATATAAATTTATGATTTGACTAGAATTCTTTAATTCTGTAAAATAATTCCGGATAGTTGATTTAAATGTACTCATAATGTTCTTTTTACTTCTTTGATGTATTTTACATGCTTGCAACTTTTATTTTTGAAATGTAAAAAGTAGTTATTTTGGCTTTATTTGGCATATTTATAGATGAGTATTAACATATTTCACATTACAGTATTTTATCTGTATCATTATTTTAATGTAATGCATAATTATAGAAATGCTAAAGAATCAGACAGTCTAGAATTGTTGACCAAACACTAGATAGATATTCTTTTTAAACAATATTTGCTTATACGTTTAATTTTTCCAATATTCTAAATCCTTTTTAAAAATAAAAATTTAAATTTTGCATTTGTTCACTTGTTTCTTCATGTACAATGCGAAAAGAATCTATAGTTTCAAGAGTGTATTTTATAAATTATGTACATTATTAGTGTGTATGGAAGAGAAAGAAGCACATTGATAAAAAATTTTAGCATCAGGTAAAAATCTGTCTTAGACTGATACTAGTGTTTATTGAAAAATTCCAAGGAACTAAAAGAGAGAAAGATGCAGGAAACTTATTTTCAAAAGGGACTGCCTCTTTCAAAATGCATGTTTTTTTGATAAAACCAACTATCAATTTATAAAAATGGTTTCTTCAGTATTAAATATAAGTAAGTTCAAAGGCTGAGTGTTTTTGAGCATGTTTTTAGTATTGCATTTCTATTAAGCATATCTGTTTTTGAAGTAATGTCTGTGGAGCCACATTGCGGAGCATCCACTCTTAATACACACTGGAAGGTTTCTGTGATTTCACAGTCGAAAACTGACTGTTTGGCCTCTGTTGTTATGGCAATAGTGTGATGACTAGAAATGTCTCTTAGCTGTTGTTGTTTAGCATTAAAAATTTTGACTGAACATTAAAAATTCACAAGGCATGAGCTAAGTACAAGAATGAGACACAGTGCCATTTCATGAACTAAGATTGCATAAGATAAAGTTTATGTTGAGGACTGCAGGCAGGAAAAAGCTGATTCATATTGTCTTTGCAACTCGTTATTCATATGGTTTCAGGTTGAGGGTTTTCGAGTTCAGTAGTTCAGTATTTCTTAGGTATCCCCTCCCCCTGATCCTAACCGATACTAGATGCTATGTATGGATGCCATTTTCAACAGATTTTCTGCCTGCTGTGAATTGTATTGTAAACGTAATTATAAATTGTGTAACTGAATTACAATTACATTATAATTGGATTAATTATAATTCCATGATTTATAAGTTATTGAAGGCTTCAAATTACAATGAACATTGTAATTGGTTTAATTGTACCCAAAGTTACTTTGTAATTGATTAAAGCCTAATCCTTCATGGCTTAATACATCTTAAGTTGCTTCTATTAAAACACCATCCATTATAAGAAGAACTTCGAATGTAATTATTTGCTATATTTTATGCAGACAATCACCCATGTGGTGACCGCTTGTGAAAGAATAGTCCCAGTGTAGGTTGTTCATATCTTAAGAGGCGACTAAAATGAGTACCTAGCGTTTTTACTAGAAAATCAGTGCTGTATCTCGCTTTGCCTGTCCCGGGACTATTACTTGTAGGAAAGGTAATGGCTAGCTTACAAGTGATCGAGTTAAAGTGCTAATAAGATGGAGAGAGTTTTTTAGAGATATTCTGTGTGGAAATGATTTTCTAAGGGAGAAGGCTGATCTACTATCGACCTGAATTGAAAGCGATCAGACTCTGGAAACTAATGCACCATCCTTATGTGAAGTGAGGAAGACTATTAAGAATCTAAATAACAACAGGGCTGCAGGCCTAGATGGTATTAAGGCAGAACTTATTAATATTGACTTACCTGAACTGATTGATGCTATTCATAAGGTTATACTTAATGTTTGAACTATGGAGCAAATGCCCATTGAATGTGAAGAGGGCTGCATTTGTCACATTTTTAAAAAAGGAAATGGACTCGAATGTTGCAACTATTGAGGTATCACCCTCTTAAATGTGGCATTTAAAATCTTCTCCCATGTTTTATATAATAGGTTATTACTGTATACATCTACATTATTGATGGCTACCAATGGTATTGGTATTATTATTATTGGTAGCTACTAATATGGATTTTAAGCTGGGAAATCTACTATTCATCAAATTCATTCTGTTAGAAAAATTTTGGAAAAAAACTCTTGAACATAATATTGATACTTTTTATAGATTTTAAAGCTACTTATAATAGCATATACCGTGAAAAGCTGTTTGAAGCTATGCTGGAATTTGGATTTCCCAGAAAATTGGTTGGACTACCTGAGAATGACTTTAAAGAGAATAAATCACAGAGTTAAAATCATGTCTGATTTATCAGAGGCATTCTACACTGAAAGGGTTTTGAGAAAGGATGATGCCCTTGCATGCATGTTTTTTAATATTGCCCTTGAAAAGGCTATTAGAGATACCAGAATTTAGAGGCACCATATTTTAGAGATCTATACAGTTATTAGCATATGCCGATTACTTCGACATCATTGGCAGAAATAAACAGGCAGTTGGGGAAACTTATTTTTTCAAAGTCTGCAGCCGGAGACATTGGACTTGCCATGAATGAGTCTAAAACAAAATTTATGGTAGCAACTAGTAGAGTACTTAATCCCCTTCCACTGCAAATAAAATCTTATATTTTCGAAGAAGTTTTTCTGTTTACGCATCTCGGTTCTATCATCTCCAACGATAATAATATTAAACTTGAAATTGCCAGTAGGTTATTTAGAACTAATAGATGTTGTCATGGTTTAAAGAATTTTTTAGCCTCTAAATCAGGGGTTCCCAACCCTATGCCCATTGGTACCATGGCGCCCGCTGATCATTTAACTCATTTAACAATCACAATAAAAATGTTTTAGTTTTCAATAAAATTCTATTTGAAAGTTTTCTCATTTTTAATAAAATAGAAAGTGAGTTCAGTACAAAGCAAAGTGCGACCAACCTCTTTTTTTTATGTGCATGTACCTATCTAACTATAAATTCATTGTAAATGGTGCCTTCCGTCCAACAGATATTCTAGAATGTGCTGTTAGGGATAAAGGTTGGGGACCCCTGGTCTAAATTATTAAACTTCAATCCTAAAATAAATCTTTATGCAACTTTTGTTAGACCTATCGTACTAACAACCTAATATTGTCCGAGTCATCAAATCTTACCATATCAGATGGCTTGCACAGATTGAACCCTGTTAAAAAGGTGACCTTTGCAGGTGTAGAGGGTTCCAGAAAATGAGGAGGACTTTGCACAAGATGGATAAGCTGTGTGGAGGCAGATCTCAGGACTCTAATAATTAATCATTGGTGGACTGTAGTGACTAATTGGATCCATTGGAGGAAGCTTATTGAGACAGCCTGTGATAGGCTGTAATGCAGCTGAAGAAGATTTTATGCTGACAGTACCTGTCATTATGGATTCTGTGACTAAATGTACAAATCCAAGAAGGTTTTATTAAAATCATTTTGCTGTTGGCCAATAACTTACTGCAAACACGGAAGGAATGTATGTAAAATGTAGAGTCCATCAGGTCAGCGTTTCTGAAACTTTTTTAAGTGCTGTCATTGTTTATAAATTTGATTGTTCTGTGAACCACCTTTTTCATGTCTCCTTCGAAAGCAATTTTTTTAGTATATCTTATTAGTACACAGTAACTGTCCCTTATTAAAAGCATTTCCATTCTAAACCTATTTCAGTTTATAATTAGAAGTTCAAACATCAGCAATTAACACTAATTTTTATAATTTTGCAGTACTATTTTTGAAAGTTTTAACTACAGAACCTTCTGCCTCAGCTGCAAGACTGAAAATGATTAGACAGCTGGGTCTTATCCCTCACGCAATACCAATGAGAACAATAGAGTAGAAAATTTGAGAAAACTTCATTAAAAAGTGAAAACACAGCTGCTGTCACCATCTGTGGATGGGAAATGAAAACAGCTATTAAATTAATACTTTAAAGGTTGAGAGTAAATTCATGTTAAAATTTGGATCATTAACTAAAACTGAAATTCATAAAAAACTGAAAGATTTTTATGAATGTGAAATGCCTCTAGAAAATCTGGTTTGCCAATGTTAGTTTTTTGAATAATTTTGGCTGCCAAAAATTGGAAAATATGTTTTTTCTTCTTTATTTATTTTATTTTATTAATAGTGCTGAGCAATACAGGATCTATTTTTTCTGGGGGGGTGCTAACATATGCTTCATGTTCTGTGAAGTTTTAAGGCTGTCTTAGTTTGACCAATGTATATTAAAAACCACATTGGCAATTGATACTGTATATACTCCAGGAGTTCATATATGGAATAGGATCTTTAAGTATGGAGCTGTGAATTTATTCGTAAAGGAAAAAGAGGATACAGAAGTTAAACTTCTGTTAAATGCATGCAGTTTTATAACAAATAGATGGAAGGAAAGGATTTAAGACAGAATTCTAATAATCTCCTAAAATGAGACACATAAAAAAATATTCTCTTTGGATATTCTAGCACTGAAGAGTAAGTCTTGAGAGTTAGTTTTATTAGTTTTATAAGCAATGGACATAAATGGTGGTTTTACTATTGATTAATATATATTTTTTTTTGGTTCCTGAAAATTTGAATATAATAAGTCCATGAATTGAATGTAATAAGCAGCTAATTTTACTAGCCAGTGACTTTAATAAGTGGCAGAAACTGTACTTAGATTTTTTTTATAATACAATCAATTGAAATGCATTTAGTTTTACATTGACATTAAGCAATTGATTTAATAGAAGTCAATTTATGCTTGTTTTTAATAGTTCAAGGCTTTTAGAATTTGGATAATTTTTAGTTAATAAGATTCATTTTATGCGATGGATGAGCCTGCCAATTTGTGCATGGCTGTTCTATGGTTAGATATATATTTGAAAAATGCAGCATAGTCATAATGCTTTAACTTTCTGAGCTTTACGGATTTGGCCCTGAAAATTCAGAGTTCCTTAAAACATTCTTGAATAAGTGGAACTTTCTTGATTTTAATTCTAAAATGACCCTCTCATTTTGTACCTTGACTCCTTTTCTTCCAATATACATCCAACCTAAAATTGGATAGATTAAAATCTGGCAGTAATTTTCGTGTGTAATGAAAGGCATAGCAATCAATTGATATGGAATTTAATGTCCATAACCTTTGGAGGGATAAATAATTCTTTTGGTTGCTAAGACTAAAGTAGGAAGTTTGTTGGTAGGCAAGTGGTAAATAAATTTTAATAAATGTCAATCTTGGAGGAAAAAGTGAGATGATTGCCATGTGTAATTTTTAGTATCTCAGATTTTCATCTATAGTGCAGTATGCACAGTTAATTTGAATTTATTTATTTAATTTTTGGAAATCTAGTAGAGCAGTAAGAACAGACTTCTTCAAGGACCATGGCTTGAGAAATGCTGCAGTAGATTATTCAGAGTAGGAAACATGAAAATTCAACTGTCCCCAACAGAATTCAAACCACAGATCTTCCAACTTATAGTTAGACTTTTTACCACTCATATTACAAGAACATGTAATAATTATTTATGTTACCTCCCACTTAAAAGGCAACTGATGGAGGCATAAGACCTAGCTGATCAAATCCATGTGGTGATGTGTTGTTTGTCACCTTTTAGTTTGGGTGTCACTACAGATATTTAGAATTTTCGGAGCCATTAATCAGCTGGGCTCTCTCCAAGGTTGTAAGTATAAATGTTAATGAATAAATTGCTTTGTTTATATCTCTTGTTTTTATGAATTCAGTTCTACAGCTTTGTCTGTAGTATAATCAGTATAATTCTGGACATTCCATTATCAATATCATTATTTGATTTATAATGCCTTGTTTAAAAACACTGAAATTTCTGTGGTTGAAAATGAATGAATTTAGCATTTAAAAACACAGAAATTTCTATTATCTTTTTTATTTTTTAATAAATATTGTGAAATGTTGTTTAATTCGCTATTTCGTTCTTTTTGTTTAGGTGACTTATATTTGAAATTTGTGCACATTTTACAAAAGTCGCTTTCCAAAGGAAAGAATTTCAATTTCATAAATGGAGAAGATAAAAAAGAAACAAATGAAAAAGTTTTTCCTATGGAAGATCCTTTGTTGAAGCAAAGTATATTTTCCTACAGTGAGGTGACAGGAAAATTTTTCAAGCCAGGCATTAATCCTGTTTACCGCCGCGTGGCAAGAAAGGTGCCAAGAAAGTTGTTTTCCGAAAAGCAGATTGAAATCGAGCTGTGAGTGGTATTGGCAAAATTCCAAACATTAGCTGTAAGATTTTATTTTAATTAACTAATTATCTTAGTATTTTGACTACATTTTGCTAATTTCCACCAGAATGCAAATTAATTAAAAATGCAAGCAAGAGTTAAATTCCAAAGTTTTTTGAAAAGCAGTGGGAATTAAGTTGACTCCTTATTTACCTTTACATTTCCTCTTTTTACTGTAGCTTGCCAAGCAAGGCTTTGGATGCTATAGTAATTGATTAAATTAGTCAGGGGTAAGTCAAGGGTTTCTAACCTTTTTCTTGCATCAACTTCCTTAAATGTTTCGCTGTAAATACAGCACGTAACATAATTCTGATACAAATAATTGCACATTAAGTCACTTAAGTATAACAACTAGACCAAGAAAGAGCATCAACAAAGTTTTGAAAAACTGATTTAATAAGTTTATATTTTATTATTTTTTGTATTATTATTTTTAAGTTAAACATAAATTTTCAGAATCAGAAATTACAGATTTTAACTGCCCAGAAGTTCAATTTTAATTAATGTGATGGCTACATTGATGTATTTATGAAATTTATCAAATATTGGTATAAAACTGCTTAATTCTTAAACCACTTGATTGAAAAATAATCAGTTTGTTTCTTGGTTTTAATACTAAATTATTGACTTGACTAAAGCTTGCTTCCATTAGCTGAGAAGGAGGTAAGTCAGTGATGTTGTTTTAGTAACAGCTTTTATTCTGGGATATTTCTCTCACGTGACTTTTAAATTTCAAAACTTAGTGTATCCATGTGTTTTGAGTTAGGCTTGTGCTTAACCTCCTATTTCAATGCACTCAACTTTTGCATCATAATATCAAGATCAGGTATATGGTAGTTCAGCGAATGTGTTAGCCGTGGTGGCACATTCAGATTTTCTTTGCTTCAGAACATTAAAATATTCTTTTAAATTCTGCCAGTGGCTTGTATATGCCAATATAGTATCTTCTACAGAAATACAATGTTTTCCAATAACAGACAATTACATTAGGCTCATTCTATGAACGGTCATATTCCTTTTTTTTTGGGGGGGGGAGGTGTATTTTTATATTGTACTTATTTCGTAAAAAGTATATCTATTTTAAAATTATTAAATAGTTTTTGGGTGTTTTTCCATAATATTTATTTTGTGTGGTTTTTTTTCTTAGTACATGATAAAGCTTTTACATCAGTAAATAATTAATTATCAATTTTATTAATTATTTTTTGTAATCAATGGGGTCTTCAGTATGCTGATTAATTGCAAGTGCATAATTTGCTATCGACCCCTTGGTCATCATTGACCCCCTTAAAATTTCATTGACCCTCAGAGGATCAATAGGTTTGAGTTATACTTAGCCGATATTATGAATTATATTTGACGTGTTCTGAAACTTGATACGTAATTATATTTTAAACTAACGTGCATTTTGGTGGAAGTTGAGGAAAATTACAAACTTTAAACAGCCAAAATAATAAGATAATTGGTTAAGTAATGTAAAACCTTATATTCTTTTCCATCCTTGCTTATTATATAATATTAAATTTTTTTTTTTACACTTTCTAGAAAAATATGAAATATTGCATGGTTGCTATACAAAATATGAAAGGAATTTTATTTCTTTTAGCTTTGAATTTTAAGTTGAAACATTAATGTTTTATTGCTTTAAAGACACTAGAATATCTATGGTATATGCTTATCTCATTTCTGCAACATTCAGTAGCAAATGAAACTTGATAACAAAATTTAAGAAGGGGTCTGAAAACTTCAGATTATAGTGTAAGTTCATTGCTAGAAGTTTTTTTAATTTAAAAAATGTAAAATAAAAAGCTATGAAAAATTTTATAAATTGTTAATTTTTTCCCCCGTTAGATAGAAATAATACAAATTTTTGACAGCTCATAAAACTAAATCTTTATTGTTGAATAAAATTCAGTTCATAAAAGATTCAATTATTAGAAGCTCCAGCATTAATTTCTGAATTCTTTCGACCATAAAATAATAGAAAATATTAAAATATTTAAAAAGAAGATTATCATTTGAACAGAATTAAGGATAAGAAATTTATATATAGAGAGGAAGAGTCTTGCAGTCTCTGCATTACAAATTTCATCATAAACATTAGATTTTATTCTAAATACAAATGATAATGCATGCTGGTAAAAGAGTCAGAAATTTTGCAGTTATTTATTATGAGATGTAAAAAACCTGTTTTATTTGTGATATTAAAAATATGGTTAAGAAGTCCAAGAAAAATGACTTTATGATCAACTTAATGCTGTATTATGTGATGCACTTTAATAATACTGAAATTAAATGAAAGATTTTAAACATCATTGATTGGAAACAATCATGCTTCAAATGGAAAATAATAAATATCTTAAAGAGGGTTATTTATTTATTTATTTTTTAAAGCATCAAAGGTGTTACTCTCAAACTCTACTTTCCTTGTATGAAGTAAAAAGGAAGTATTGTAATCGCTAAAAATTTTGGATATCATATTTCACCGAAAATATCCATTTTGACTGCTATCGAATGCAATTTAACGATTTTTTTGTGTGATATCTAAACGTAAGGACAGAATAAAGTTCTTAAATTATAAAACTGATTTAAAATGGATTCTGAAGAGATTTTTAGTGGCGTCTGTGCGTACGTAGAAACGCAATGTGACGTGAATAGGAAATAAATGTTTAAGATTTACTTTGTAATTTTTAATATAGATATTTTGAGTTTTTATGTATTTTTGCCTTGTCGCAAAATGAGAACTGAGTTAATTGAATGAGAAGTACTGAATTGTCTGTGAAAAACTGTTTTTTCTTTTTTTTTTGTTTATTTAATTTTTTTTATAGATTGTTTTAAATTTGTCATAGTATTTAAATAGAACATGTGGCAACGATTAGATAATTCTTCAGATGATATACATAATTTTTGTCATTCTGAGATATAAAATGAATGAGACGTAACGCTGTTAAGTGAACCTAGTGTCAGAGTGTTGCTATGATAAAAATATAGTGAATTTTAATGAGTGCATTTATTCTATTGTGGGTTATGCACTATCAATGAAGTAGTTTTAATTCAATCCAATAAGTTTAAATGAAATGCAAAATGCGTATAATTTAATATTCCGTACAAGGAAGTTGTGGTATACACATCATGTTTTTTGTTGTCTGTATCCCTTTTCAAATGTTGCCTCTAAATGTTATTACTATGTATTATTTTTTTCTAAAGAAGAAGTATAACAAATTTTAAATTAAAAAAATACAGCAACACAAATGCAAGAATGCTGCCAACAAATTTTATCACCATGTATTATTTTTAAAAGAAATAATATAGCGAATTAAAAAAAAAAGGGGGGTGGAGGGTCTGCAACATTTAACACTTTATAAGGAATTATAAAGATATTCCATGTAAATATTGTTACGAATTTCACATTTATTTGGCTATTTATTTAGAATTGTAATTAAAGTTCCTTTTTATTATTTTTTTAGAAGGATCATAAAAGTTAAAAAGACAAAAAAGTGTCTTGGCAGGAGTGAGGCCAAGGCTCGACAGTAAACCGCGAGCTTAGTGAAAGCACAAGAAAGCTTAGGAAACTCTCTGCTGTAGCATTAAAATCTAAATCCTTTCAGATTTTCTTTTCTTTTTCTTTTTTCTTTCTTTTTTTCCCTTTTTCTTTCCTTCTTTTTTTTGTTTTGTTTTGTTTAAGTTTTTTGATAATGTGATAATTATTTTAAAATATATTTTGGAAGAAAAGTAATCACTATTTAAACACAAAAAAGAGAGATGAAAATCGGGAAGATTCTTTCATCCTTCTTGACTAATATCTAGAGTTTAGCTACTCTATTCCATAACAGTCTTAAGTGTTTGATTTTTTAGTTTAAAGTAAATAAGTGTCTGAAGAATTCCCAACCTCTCAAAGCAAATTACACTTCTTTCATAATGTTAGTTGCCTCTCTTATAAAGGTTTCAAGTTTTTTGTTTTCAAATATGTCTTCTGCATTGATCATGCAGTTATCAACATAACTACCTCTGAGTTTTTGAATGACAGAACGTGACCAGTGCCTTTCATTCTGTTTAATAAGCTCGAGTTCCTTTGTCAACTGAAGGTTAAAAACTGCTCCTAGCAGAAAAGGACTGCAAGTGATGACAAAGATTAATCGATTAAAAAGAAAATATATATATATATATATATAAACTTGCAAATTTCTTTTTATGTAAAACCACAAAAAAGTGAAGGTAATCGTTATCTCATTCATATATACACACATCTTCAAAAATGCTCTTCTTATGTCTTAACCCCTTCACGCCGGGTAGCTCAAACACGCGCTTATCGCGGAGGCCGGCATTGTCTTACGCGAGCGTCTGTCCAGGGCCGGAGGCTTTTTTGCTATTAAGCCTAAATCCATGAAATTTCCGAAGTATCAACGCATTGTTTAATAATTCTCTATAGAGTATTTAAACGGCTTACGCTTTATAGATATTTTTATATATACTTTAGTTACCTTATTTCTTGTTTAAATGCATATTTTACACATTTTTTTTTCATTACTCACCATTTTATGACTTTTAACATTATACATCCGAAAACTAAATATATTACTTAAAATTCTCTTTTCGTATGAAAAATTTGAAAACAGGGATCTACACACAGTCCTACGTTACATTCCTTGCACTCGTAATAACTCATTTGCCGTTTTGGAGGATTTTTCCGGGAATGTGAACAAACGAAGCATCGTCGTCTCGTTTTCTTATCAGTCTCTTCTGAACAAAGTTTTGGAAAATGTCTTTCAGTTAATCTGAGCGGATTTAATGATTCTGCTGATCTTGGTGTGATATTAACATTGGTGCTTTTAGAGGAATACCGATAAATAATTTGATTAACTAAATTAAGCCGATAATTCAGGAGAGGATGATTTTTTTTACTTTTTTTGTTGAAAAGAGTATTGGCATTAAATACAGCCATATCCATGATATTGAAGAAAAGCTTCTTATACCATTTAAGAGTTTTTCTGAAAGATGGGTACTGAATAATGACGGAGCGGTAATTCCGAAAAATTTTCTATTGTGGATGACCATGGAGGAGTACTTGCTTTCGACGTACTCGGCATACATATGTCCGAAATGTCCTCATCATCATTAGATTCGCCAGATTCTTTATGATCAGAATATATCATAGTATCACTATCACTACTATCAGAATCTGTTTCAGAGTCAATATCTGAAATATTTTGCATCATTTCTGCTATTTCATGCTCTGTTAAATATTTTCAACGCTTCGACATTGCAACGGTAAAAACAGAAGGAATTTACGTCTAACAA
Source organism: Stegodyphus mimosarum (assembly GCA_000611955.2). Classification (NCBI taxonomy): domain Eukaryota; kingdom Metazoa; phylum Arthropoda; class Arachnida; order Araneae; family Eresidae; genus Stegodyphus; species Stegodyphus mimosarum. The sequence goes on along the minus strand of KK119726.1, from coordinate 668,235 downwards.
GATCTAATTATTTTCTAAAAACTGAACTGCAAACCGAAATACCCAACGCTTTAGCGAAAATAAAACTTCTCTACTTACAATAAACAACTACCACGTGCGAATTTAAAGAGACGTCATAAAGCACGCGATTCGGAAACATTTATTTCCCCTTTTGTTTATATAATCAAAAACACGTGTATGTGAGTCATGCTTCTCTCATTTCGAGTAGAAGGTCTAATGTACATGTATCTGAAACCATATGGACATACAGTGCCATCTTGTGGCAGAAATTATAGTTTTTAAAACGTTCCAGGACACTGGCACAAATACGTGACAGTCGGGACTAAACGGGAAAACGCTCTGGCACGCCTGCGTGTCGGCCGGGAAGTAAGTGTGTTCGTTGCTGGCACATAGACGTGACAATCGGCGCGAAGGGGTTAAACTATTTTCTCATGTTGAAATCTCTCCACTGTAGAGGATATGTATTCTATTAAGTTTATTCTAGTTTCTAAACAGTCATACACTGGGATCATTTATTGCTTTTGGGGAACCTTCGCTGATCATTACAAACAGGTCTGAGCGTAGTTGTACCATTTTCCTTCAAAATGTGATGATGAGGAAGATAATATCCAAGTAAAGAATGCTCAGATTCTGAAATCATTTCATGTATACTTTCTTTCTACCATTCTTCAAGTACTTGTTGAAATTCCAAAAGACAACCGTGTTTTCCCAGCTTTCTGTACATGGCATCAAATATTTTCAAAGCGAACCGATAATTGTTGGATATAGGATGGTGAACCTCTTTCCATGGTATGTGAACTAGGTATCTTCTATTGTACCTTATTTTTTAAGGTGCATATAATTTTTTAGGTCATGTGCAAAAAAATCCACTGGCACTAGCAAGTCATCATCTTTTATGGATACAGTGTCTTGAAAATGTTATGCCTTATTGTGCTTAATATCATTCTTTTATCTCTACTCTACACGATCCCTAATTCCTATAACTTCTAAGTTCCATAAATCTGAAATGCTTGTATCAGGTGCAAGTAATGAAGTTACAGTCATATGTAAATTTTTTCTGTTTTGAGTTCCAGGGACTTTTCCCGCTAGTTTTCATGCCACTTAAACCCTTTTTTTCCCCTCCAGTAAAAAGTTTTCTGCAACATCTGAATAGGACCTGGATCCTTTTGCATGTCACCTATAGTAATAGACTAGAAACTTCAGGTTGCCGAATCCAGGGTCCAAAGCTGATTTGAAAGACGTCTTCACAAATCATTTCTTGATCTAATGTTTCAAGATTTTGATGTATCAAAACTACCTAAATAAATCCGATAAAATTTATGTTTCGATTCATTTGTTACTCTTTCTTCAGATTAAGAATGCTATACAATTTCATCCTTAATTGGCTCGTAATTCATATCTGAAGCTGAAGACTTTAAAATGTAGATTTCCGGTATTCCAGTTAATACATGCAGATGACATTCAGTGTTATTACATATTAAATTTATGATGAATGTTTGAAGCAGTAAATTTGAAGATGGCTTAGCATTGGTAACGCAATGTAAATAAATGGCTGCACCATATGTGTGTTCTGAAGCGTCACAAAATCCATAAATTCAGAAACTGATTACATTTGAAAAATATGTGATAACCTTTGCAGTAAGAACAAGTTTTCAAATTTTCTGAAAGAGATGTCAATGCTTTTGAATTAAAGGAATGCTTTGTTTTGCGATTTAGAGGTTTGTTATGCTTTAAAATGCATGAATGTTCTTTTAAAAAAGATGTTCCTGTTTCATCGTTCCATTGTTCCTGTTTCATCGTTCTTCAGCCATCTTTCCCAACAGTATTTCGTATTTTTATCAAGCTTTTCAACTAATACATAAAGAATTAGCCTATCACTAAAACCATTCACATTTTGTTCTAACACTTTCAAAGATCTTATACACTCATTTACATTGTCAACAAATTTTAAAAGCGAAGGGTCTGAATGGCATGTCTGCGGTAAGGAAAGTAACCTTTTAATTACTGAATTTATCGGATCTTTTCTATTTGAGTAGCGTTCAACTAATAAATTCCATGCAATGTCATAATTTGCATTGCAAATGGATACAGAATGAATAATGTCTAAGGCGTCTGCTTTACAAGAACTTTTCAAATATTGCAATTTTTGCATGTTAGTTAAAGTTTTGTTCTTATGAACTGCTGCAGAAAATAAATCTTCGAATTATCCACTCTTCAGTTTCTGATCCACTCTTCAGTTTTTCCGCTAAATGTGGGATGTGATAACTTTGGTAATTTTACTTTGAAAACGGAATTGCCTTTAGACGAAATGTTCTTGTTGGTATTAGTTTTTGCAGAACTGGATTTAAAATGTTTTCTTTTAATTGTCAAATTAATTTCGTCTAAATTGTCTAGTATAGTTTCTTTCTCTGTTATGAATGCGTCAATGTCTTTATCATTACGATGCAAGAATATAGAATCAAAAACTTGTTATACTTCTCTTTGAAAAAATGAAATTATAGCATCATAGAACTGTAGCAAGACAGTATTTGCTTCTTCAATAGTTGAATTTACTTTTTCTTTAAACCTTGATATATTAGATTTTACACTTTTTAAAATTTGTTTTAGCAGATTTTAATTCAGCCACATCGATAAGTAAGTGAAGAATTTATCCACCAACCTTTCGAACGTGCGGATTGTGTATTAATTCAACTTGTGGTAGTAATCCATAGGTTTTCAAATAATATATCCTAAGGCTTGACTGACCATTAAAAATGTGTGTATGGATGCATGGCATTTTGCGATGATCATTTAAACATAAATATTTATGAACTTTAACTATTTATTGAATCGATTGAATGCATAGCATTCCCCTGTAGGCGAAAACAAAACTCCAAGTGTATAGTTTCCATGGGTGGAATTACAGCCAACATGTGCCAAGACTGGCGTCAACAATAAGATATCGCCAAATGCGATTGAAAACATATTGTTCATACATGAAAAACTGTTGGTACCTAAGACATGTCATGTGGCAAGAAGTAAAAAAAACTCCTTTCTAACAATAACAGAACATGATTTATTAACACACAAATGCAAGTGCATCAGTCTTATATAGTTTGAACTTTTCTCAGTTATTTATTGTTCAGTGGGACACTTCGAATATTGGTATTGGCGTTGTATTATTACAGGTAAATGCTAAAGATGAAGAACATCCAACAATACTTCTTAGTAAAAGTTTTCATCTACTGAACAGAAGTACTGTATAATTGAAAGGGAGTTAGCTGCCATTGTCTTTGCAGTACAAAAGTTAAATTTCTACCTAGATGAATCTCATAAGTTCATCATTCAGACTGATCATAATACTTTAGTGTGTTTGGATAAAAATGCTGAGACTAATCCCATACTATTACAATGGGCTTTGATCTTACAACCTTTTAACTGTGAAACTGCGCATAGAAAGGGGAAGCACCTTCAAAATGTTGACAGTTTGTCATTGTATTCAGACCTCTCATAATTAAAAATGTATATTCCAGGAAGTTTAAAATGTCATTGTTTAAATTTTTCTAATATCAGAATATTAAATTTTGTATGTTTATTTAAAATGCTTGCTTGAAAAGTACTTGTACTCATTTGGTCTAGTGTCTAATTGTATTTGTTACAGCTATGCTTGAACATTTTTGTTTTGTAAATGATTTTAACTTATTTAAACTGAAAATTTTGTCTTGAAAGTACCTTAGAATTGAAAGAAAAACTTTTCTTCGAAACGTTCTCCATGAGGGAAGGAGTTTTAAGACTATAATGTCTTTGCATTGCTATGCTACCAACATAATACCAGTAAGAAATGTAAAGAATCCTAGTGCATAAAATATCCATGCTTGAAGATGCACGTGCTGAAAATGTTTCCCAGTTATTCTGTAAGTTTGAATAATAAAGTTGGTTGTTCGACCAAAATGGCAAGATTTCTTTTAAAACTTCATTACAGACATATAAAAAATATATAAGTTTTATGGTTTCACATCCTGCTGCCTCGAAATTGAAGACACATTTTTGTTAATCTGCTTCAAATGTTGGCATGATAGGAGATGTGGTATATCATTAGCCAACAATTACAACTAACCAGGGTGATGGAAAGAGAAACTAGGATTATTATTGGCAAACTTAAACGTACATGCATTTTCCTAATGAGTTTTTAAGTATGTTGAACATTCTTTTAAGAAAGGAGCATGAAAATTTCTGTTGATATTTGAACGTCCCTTATATTTTAATAAATGCATGATTTTGTTTTTCAACTTTAATGCAATAAAATAATTATTTGATAGTGGAATTAATTTTTTACCTACTGTCTTTATTAGATGTTAGACTAAATATAATCTTAGCTCAAATCAGTAAACTTTTCTAAGAGGACCAGATTATTTTGGCTTTCTGTGGTGAAGGTCTTCTTACAGAAGTGATAAAGTGGAGTTAGAGTGAAACAGTTTATTTGCATTTTGAAATAATTGCACTTTTGGAGCAGTTGTAGTGAGAGGTGTCACTGCACAAAGTTTTTACATTAAAAATTCTAATCATCATATAAATGTTTTCCAGAAATTTTGTTTATCAAAATCTAGCAAAAAATACTATTCATGAAACTTGAAATAATTAGTTTATAGTTGGTGTGCATATTTGAAAGATGACATTAAATATTTGAAAGAATTTTTTATTCTTAACTTCATACAATTCCTGCTCTTCCCCCAAGGATATTTATATATGTGAAATTTAAAGCAGTAGTCTAGTTTTTTTTTTATTTAAATAAAATGATTAATTATTCCTAATTATGGTAAGAGTTTTTGGATGGAATAAAATGTTGCTTTTGCGTAATACAAATTTTATTACTTCATAGTTGAAATGCTGATAATAGTTTAAAATATGCTTCTTTATATTTATGCAGAATAATAGCCAAAATTGTAGACGTTTTGATATTTTACATAATATGCATGCATTTAAAATGTTGTGCTACACAAATTGTTAATGTTTACATCATGTAAACATGAAATTCAGGTAGCAGCAATACAAATAAATAGATTACCATATTTTAGAAATGAAAATTCTGATTGGGGGGAGGCACATTATTATCCAAGAATTGAATAAATAATGTTTTTGCATTTATGCAAAGTGTATGTATTATAGTTATAGGACCCTTTGGTCTATCTTGTAGAGTAACAGCTGAGATGCATGTAGGAACCACTCAGGAAAAGGGGAAAAGAACCCTTAATGAAATAAATAATGCCAGAAGACCTGGTAATGTTAAGAGCACTGAGTTAATTTGTTTTGCTGTTAGAACTTAATTAATTTACTTTATTTTACTCTGCAGTTACTTTTCATAATGTTTAACTTATGTATTTTTAATTTGCCTCTAAAATTGATTCTTTGCTTCATTTCTTTTTTAACTTCAAGTTTAAATTTTATGAGATGCTTATATTTTTGAAGTTATCCCCTCCCATCTGGCTCATCCAATCAAAATTTAGTGTTTGGCTCTGAAAACTCTTCTACCTTCATTTTGCCTGCAAATAGACTTATTGCACTTTTACTGTGTCATCCGTCTTTCATCAATCTTTCTAGTCAGCTGACCCGTGGCTCCCATACCTATCGACAAATGATTCCACTTCCATTGCACTTGTTTTCTGTGCTCAACTCATGAAGGCTTTGCTTCAGAAATGATTTAGAACTGATTGTTGCTTATCATCTCGTATGTTTTTACACATCTTCAAAATGCTATTCTTATTGAAGATAGGTTTTCAAACTTTCCTATCTGTTGCATATACATGATAGGAACCTGATTATGTAAGTTCATCACCTGAACGAAATTAAGGAAGGGGAAAAAACATAGAATTTTGAATAACTCTATCAGATTTGAGGGCGATCAGATGCAGGTCCCTCTTCTTAAGAGGAAAAAGATTCTGCAGAATTTTTCCCCTCAAGGGGGGGGGACCTCTGAAAATTTTTTTTTTTTTTTTTTTCTTTTTTGGTATAATTTTAAATTTTACATTGGCATGTTCTCTTCCAATGAAGGATACCCTCTGAGCATCAAATAATTTCCAGAAATGTCATGAACTATTCGTGAACTTTTGCACTGATGATGTTATGAAAGTTTATAAATAATTTTTTTATTTTGAATTTTTCTAGTAAAGATGCCATGAAAGTACCTGTTCTATTTATTTTTACATTGAATTAGTTAAATTCCATTGCTATTTTGAAAGATATTTTTCTCATCATTTAATGTTATCAATAATAGATAGTAAATAGAAGTAGATTCGTGCAATCACATTAAGTGGCACTTACTGTATATATATGTTAGAAAAGTGTGTAAGGCAGATACAAAGTCTGTACAGTGTGTTTCTAGAAGGAACAAAAAGAAATTGAGTGCAATCAAAAAATATTCAAGATCTTGAAAAATAGACTACATACTTTTAGTGTTATTTCTACTATTAGATTATATGGATGAATGGGTTTCTTGTTTTTGTTCCATTCTTGTTTATTTTTTTTTAGCTAATAGTTTGCTTAAAAACTCTTTGCTGGATTTTATATGTGCATAAAAATAACTACATGAATGTTTGAAATTAATTTTTAAGCTTAAATACTGTTTGAGTTTTGACTCCTGCAAATCGATTTTTTTTTCTGAAGGACAAATGTATTCAGAGTGGGAAAAAATCATTTTTACTGGAGCTGAGGTATATAGGAATAAAGCTGATTAACTAGACATAAAATCAGTCTAAAAATTCCTGACAAAACTCCAGACAGCATTATAAATACTGTGCTATTTCTAGAAGTCTAGTAACCCTAATATACTACCATTCGATTGGTCTCCCAAAAAAGAAATATAGTAACACAAATTGACACATTGTAACATGGTGTATCACTAATTGCCTGCAGTGATTTGATTGGTTTAGAAGAAGTTAACTATAATAATCTGTGTAAGATGCCATTTAGTCAACTTCTAATGCAATCGCTTGTGTTAGCATAAATAAATGTAAACTTTTTTTTTGTACTATAAATATATAAACCCTATCTTTTATATTCTTTTTACCATTAAATTCTTATGTAGTTTTTATGCAAAGCTTTGCTTTCACTGAAACATAACATTTTCTATAACTGCAGACTTTTAAAGCATCAGAATTTCAAAAAGTGTCCAGAAAGTCTGAATGTTGCTGCTAAAATATGAAATGAAACTCAAAAATTTTGTGTCTATATATATGTTGTTTATATTTTTACAGAATTATTCACAGTTTAAAGCCCAATAGTCAGAAATCTCTGAGCTTAAATATTTTGAAAGCCTTCGATATTTGCATGCGATTTGCATATTATCCTACATGCCATAGACTGGTGAAGGCTTTGAAGGAAGACCATAATCTGATGACTCATATGAATATTATGCAGGTAATATGAAGCAATAAACTGCTGGATTAAAATTTATTTTTTGATTTTTGATATTAATAAAAAAAAATTAATCAAATTTTATTTTTCAGAAATATTTTTTGATGGAGTCTGGGGATCTGATGTTCAGTTTCTATTCAGAAGTCTTTGAAAAGGTACTCAGAAGTATTTAAGAAAAATTGTTTTCTATCATTTCATTTTCATTTCTTTCTTTTAATTTAATGCAGAGTAGAATTCCAGTGATCAAAGAAAATACACGCTGACTTTTAGATGTAAACAAACACAATTTTTTATCACAAAATTCAACATGGAATATGTAATGGTATTTTTTATTACATATATATGTGTGTGTGTGCATGCTTATAAATTTTTGAGCAAAAATATGGTATAGTTAGAAAGTATTTTGATGAAAGAAGCAAGGGAATTTTATTATTGAAGTTATTTGCATTTTCTACATGTATATCTGTACTCTCTTTATCTAGACATGAATCAAGAATCTGCAAATTTTTTGTGTTTGGTAAATTACTCTTTTATATATAAGTTCTGCCGTCTTTTTAAATTAATTTAGAGTTTATGTGATTCACATATATAAAGAATTTATTTGTCCTTGATTTTTCGGAATTCAATTATAACTTTAGTGTGCTTCGTTGCTGGTTTGTTTACATTCTCTGCAACAAGCAGGTTTGCTTATATCAGCTGCAGATAGGGATAAATTATTACAAATTGCATATCTAGAGATTCTTTGGTGCAAAAAATGAAAATTAGTTGAATTGAACTAACCAATTTCATTTTTAATTTTCAGCTTTTCTTTGTGCCGCATTTTGACAGGTACTCACTTATTCTAGAGATTTATATAGAAATTATTATTTATTGTACAGATTTGATTATCTGATTATTACTTTTGATTCCAAGCGGCATACTGTAAACCGAGGAAAAGAATTCATAATTGCATTAGATCTACTTTTGGCTATGTAAAATGTCCATCAAACTTGCTTGTTATTTAGCAAATGCTGCTGCTCAACAGAATGAGAATTATCAGGCATTAACCTTGGTAGTCACTTAAAGACTTAATTCAGATGTTTTGTCTGACCAGAATGTTAGTTTTGATAAGGAAATGCTTATATTTGTGTTCAAGAGCCTTTTCATTTTGTTTCCCTGCCAAGTTCAGTAGACTGGTAATTTTGTTTGTAATAATTTAATCTTACCCTCACAGCTGATATGAAATAGAATAAAATTAATGTAATTATTCTGTCTTTTTACTATTTCATTAAACTATTTGCGATAACTTGCATCATAGCTTTTGGGTAGCATTAAGATGTGAGACTTAGTTAAAGAAATTAGTATTAAGAATTAGCTCCTCCAGTTGTTATAAAAACTGTTAAAAATACAAATTTTGTAAATTTTCTACAGTCTAAAAGACCAGTTATTATCTATATTATACAATTTCCAATTAAAAGTGGTACAAACAAGCCATTAAATTTTTTCAAATAAATGTATTTTTCATTTGTGTAATAAATTTATGATTTGTTTCATATATATTTATTGTCAACATTTATGACTATGCGTTGTTGTAACTTAGTGTACTAACTCTGACCCATGACTTATAGAATGCTTAACTATTCCAATCTGTGCCTGACCAGCATATAGTTATATAATATAAGGGGCATTGAAATATAAACAATTTTATCGGGTAAACATTATTTACTGAATACAGCAAAATGACTTTATTTTGTATTTCTGTGCAGTCACTAGCACGTGTTCTAGTGCCTGGAGAGTTTTTTAACTCCAGAAAAATAAAAGTCGTTTGACTGCATCTTGACCTGTTCTTGCACAACTTGCTCATTAGATTTGTGGTTAATTTTAACTCTTTTGTGTAATTTTGAATTTTGGTAAGTACTCTCTCGACCTTCTTTAAAAGACTTGTACTAATTAAACGTTCTATACTGAGAAAGACACTCACCTTTAAACTGATTGCTAAGTCTTGAATGAATCTGAGACAAAAGGACATCTTTATAAGTCAAAAATCTAATGATGATTTGTTCCATAACCAATTGTGTATCTCCTGTTCTAACATATTCATTATAATTAATATGACAAATAGGAGCTATCACTACTGTTGACGAATTCAAACATGTAGTATGTGTTTACTCAGTGGATCATGATTATATGGAACAGAAACAGAAAATTCCTGTTTACATTTGAACATTTCTTGTATATTCACATGTACGGGTTAAATGTATCCCTTTTTAAACAGTTTTGCAAAACTTGTGGCACAGAATACAGAGTATGTATTTCTGCATTTAGTGACTGCATAAATATATTACTGGATCGTATTTAATACATTTCTGTTGCATTCAATTGAATACATCCTTTTTGCAACAGATATTTTACCATCTGCCATGGCAAGACGTTTCATTCTTGTACAGTGCCTTGCAAAATGCTGTGGGAGAAGATAAAGGAAATTGTGAAAAGTATGTAATAATGTTTTTTTCTTTTATTTATAATTAACCTATTTTGTGACTATGTTGTGCTAATTCTTTTTATTATTTTACTGATTACATTTTCTAGTACTATTAGGCTTGAATACACTTTTGCATCTATACAGGTCCATAAGTTAGTTGCTGCTGGTCTGCATATCAAACCTTCGTTCCTCTTTGTTACTGTGTTTAGGTGTTACTTTTGGATTCTATGATGTCGAATGCAACTCAAGCAGTGCTACTAGAAATATCCTTGAATATTTAATAATGGCAACTAATGTTCTGCAGTCTTTATGCTTATTTAAAAGGGTGGATTATGGTAAAAGAAACTGTAGAAATAGTATGTAAATAATAATATCAGATAAGTCACAAAATATGAAATATACATGTGAAATTATAAAGTGACTGAATTTCTGCAAGAGTTTGAAAGGAATTTGACAATAATTAGGAATCTGAAAGTTTAAAGTAATCAGTTAATGGCAAGTACAAAAATTATTAAGAATTCTAAGTGCATTTTGTTCCTGCAACCTTACTTACCTTGGTGTTATTTAGCTCTCTGAGTGGAGTCAGGTAACGAAGATAATTAATTCTAAATATGTCTGAAGGAAATCCGCAAAGTGAGAAAATTAACTCTTGCTTCATAAAAAGTAATTTTGTCTGTTCGGCAATTGAGACATAATTTTTCAATCAATAGATGGTACAGGGTTCTTTTTACATTCAACTTAAAACATTCTAAAACTTCTCTCATTGTTTTCACATAAGAGAGTGTTTCTTTTTTCATCATATTTTCTCTCACAGCTGAGAAAAAAGATTCTGTTTAACCTTTGAAACTGTAATGCTGAAATTAAATTGTTATGCTCATTCCTGTTGTTTATCATTACTTGTCTGAACAAGCAATCAGTGTTGTGTATACTTATTCTTTTGTTCATTGTTCAATCAATATAGCATGGTATAAAATATCATATTCAAGTAACTGGTATCTGTTCTGTGCAATAAACTGAGTTGGAAACTAGTATTACAGTTAAATATGATTTTTTTTTCCAGGTTATTTATATTTTTAGATTCTCAAAATGCTGACTTGAATGCCACACAGCCACTGAGTTATTTGAATACTCTTCAGTTGTCATATGAAGTAAGTATTAATCTGTAAATTGCATAGTTATATGTTAAATGATTGAAAGTTTTCTTCTTAATGTATTGTATCGAATTATATTATTTTTTGCAGGTGGAATGGCCTGTTACTATTATGTTAGGCTCTCATTTACAGAACCAGTATAATGAGATTTTTTCCTTTTTACTTCAAATAAAGTGTGCAAAGTATCTTCTAGATAAACTGTATTCATCAAGTAAGTCTTTTGTTACTTTTTGTATTCAGTTAATGCACATGCAGTAAAAATTCAATGATCCAGCAAGTTCGAGATTTGGGTTAAGGTGAATACTGAAATATTGGTTTAACTAAGTAATCCAGCAAAGAAAACAATTTAACTTACTGTAAAAACGCAAAATTTTAAATGAAGCTGCATGTAGATTAAGTTATCAAATATACGTTTATAAAGTATAAATATACGTTTATATAGTTTATAAAGTTTTTTTATAAGTATACAAAATGTGCATAATTATCCAAAAAGGGATATTAGTCCAGAATGGGATAAGTAGTCTTGACACGCTTATGCATTGTATCACTTTTCAAATTGCTGCCATTAAATATTATCGCCGTGTATTATATTTAAAGAAATTAAATAATGAAGTCTGCGTAAATGAATGTTTCTTGCATTGTGGGGAGGAAAAAAAAGATATCTAGAGCCATCAAATTTTGGATTACAAAGTCCTCCACCTGAACATGGGCATCTGGAAGTCTGAATTTTCAATTTGTTATATTATCTATTTTATATTTTGTAAACCTTCAGTGAATTTTTGATTAACAAACTCAACGTTTTCAAAGTGAGCAGGGACAACACTGTAGGGGGGAACATTTTTATTTCCAACCTATGAGATGGTTCATCGGAAGAAAAAGATATGTTGTTTTAAATGATATGTTATTTAAAGATATGTTGTTTTTAAATATTTTGTGATTTTGCTGTTGAATCAAATTTTATGAAACATCAAGAACGTGATGTTTAATAAATAAAGTAAACACACAAAATGTTAATAATAAAAAGACAAGACAAAAAAAAATTGTAAAGCCATCTTAATAAGGTAAACTGGACATTCATATGATGAGAGGGGGGGAATGTATGCAAACACTTAACGCTGCGTTGGGAATTCTAAACGTATACTGTTATGCTGTTGAAATGTATTTGGTGTAAGTGCAAAGAAAATGATGCTTTAAAATAAAGCTTTACTCCCCCCACCCACAAAAAAAAAAGTGTTAGTAGGAGTGAGCGTAACAGCAGACTGGTAGACTGTGAGCTCAGTGAGAGTGTAAAAAAAAACTTAAAAACCCTTTTGGCAGACTGTCAAAGTCTGAAACCTTTCAGATTTTATTTATTTAATTATATATATATATATATATATATATATATATATTTTGAATTTGCTGTGTTGTTGCATGGCTCTTCAGAGTTCAAGTTCAAATATGCAACTTTTCGTCAAAATATCAATTGGAGAAAATTAATATTCATTTCTTCTCTATTGCTTTATGGTTATTATGTTCCATACATTTCACAAATTCATTTAATTCTTCAAACCTTATACCGAATAACATGGCCCATATTGCTAGAAATAGCTGGACATTTGTGACTTGTTGTGTTCATCAGAAATAGTCAAAATGTGTTGGTCACTGAGCTATCTCATCAGCGAGAATGTTGCTTGCAAGAAAAAGAAAGCTGATTCCATATTTGAAGTAGAAGCTGCCAGGTGATGGATTTGAGGGATTTTTTTTTTCCCTACCATTAATCTCTCAAAAGGACATTTAGCTCCACTGTATTTTAAATGTCCCATGCCACAAAGACACTGTACTTTTAAAAGAGCCATGACTTCTCTGGGATTTGTACCTGAATCCTAGGCTGAGGCAATTGTCTCCTTTATCATCATGCAAAAAGGGTAGCACACTAAGTAATATTAGTCAAACCTTCTATCTTGACACTCTTCACTTCTTTTGGAAGCAGTAGGATTTCCCACAATTGATTCATCTTTAGCCTTCTTAATCTATTCAGTAAATTTCGTTTGCTGCAAGAATGTCTAAAGAATTCTTCAGAGGAATATTATGAATGCAGTTTAATTATAAGACTTTCAATATTTCTTAACAGAATTTTGCATCGTTACTAGTGATTGCAAGTACAAGACCAAAAATACATTACCGATATTTATTTTTTTAGCCTTTTAACTTATTAATTAGAATACCAGTATTATGAATTTTTCAGAAAAGGTACAAATGCAGTTGTGTCTTTGCCATGTTTATTAGTTTTATGCAAAAAAATGCATGAACTGTAAAAATATAAATAATTTTGTTGCATACAAATATAAAGTAAATGAGCAAGTCTTATTAATAAGAGCAGTAAAATATAATTTATAACATTAGAAACAAAAAGTATAATATAAAGAATAAACCATTAAAGTATTACAATGCAAAAAAGGAACAAAACATATACTATTTTTATTGCCAGCATATTTGTCATCTTCCCATCATATGAATAGTAAAATCAAGCCAAAGTATTATCAACAATTTTTTTAAAAATATTGAAGTCAATATTTCATTATGAATATATAAAACTCAAAACATATGCATGGCAAATATAAATAATTTGAACACTGAAATATAATGCAAATTGTGTACTTATGTTTGTAAAAGGAACTCACCTTTTCAAAAAATATGTGAATATCTATTCATTTAAAGCACTGTGCACAATTTCACAGTAAGCATTTTTGAACTAAGCAGTTCTGACTAAAAGGATTCTGGGTGGTCCTGCCAGATCCTAGTGAATGCAGGAGTCACTTTTCGAATGTTAGCATAGCATTATTTGGAACAAACGGTAGCATTACTTAGGGAAAATTATAAGCTTGATCATATCATGTAGCAAAGCTACAAGTGTACTGTGATGTGCCGGTGAAGAAATTGAGGTTTGAACATTCCAGTAAAAACTGGTTGGTAGAGTCGAGTTACGTGATATGAGGTTAAGTTTCATACACGCTTCATATTAGTCCATGACATTACACTAGAGCAGATCAGAATGGAAGTGAGACAGCAAACGATTGATTTTATATTGCCACATTGATGAAAAACAGTATGTACACTCATGTCCATAAATTAAGGATAATTCGGAGTCACTAGGAAATCGAACTCTAAAATAAATATATCACCTGTGAAATCACTACGCACATCTTTAAGAATCATATGCAAGTTTCAGGAAGTAACCAGATGACATCGATCGTACGTCACAATGACGAGAGTGTAAGAGAGTGATATATACGGAATACAGGCAAAGAAGTAAAATTGTTCGCATGCGCTTTATAAGCATTTCAGTGCAATAACCGAATAATTATGTAACAAAGGATGCATTTGGATGATGTTTTACGTGGTAGAATTATTGGCCGTCTGGAATGTGGGCGTACCCAACTGGAAGTATCAGACGAACTTAGAATTGCCCAGAGTATCATCTTCAGGATTTGGCAACGATTCCAAGATGATGTGAGTAGACGTTACAGCACAGGTCGCCCCAGAGTTACAACGCCGAATAAGGACCGGCATTTGGCAGTTACTGCCAAAAGAAACAGGCGGAGCACAGCCTGAGACCAGTCTCGTCAGCTCTCTTCAGCCACTGGTACGACAATTTTAAGGCATACCATGTACAGACGCTTAGGGCAGATTGGTCTATATGCTCGTAGACCTCTCTGATACGTTCCACTTACTGCACGCCTGCGGTTAGCCTGGAGTAGAGAGCATGCATAGTGGACACCGCAACAGTGGGCTTGTGTGATGTTTTCCGACGAGTCCAGGTTTAGCTTGCAGTCTGATTCTCGCCGGACTTTCATATGAAGAGCTCCAGGTACCCGTTACCACCAAGAAAACATCATTGAACGACACCGTTACGGTGGTGCACGAGTGCTCGTTTTGGATGGAAATATTCTGGGTTCCAGAACTGACCTGCATGTTCAAATTGGAACCATGACAAGCCAGATCTATCGAGACGTCATTCTGGAACAACATGTACGATTGTTTCGGGGCACCATGGGCGTACAATTTGTGTTTATGGATCACAAGGTCCGTCCTCACCCTGCAAACATCGTAAGCAAATGCCTTCAATCGGAGGATATCACCCGTATGGACTGGCCAACATTCTCACCGGACTTGAATCCAGTAGAGCACATGTGGGACATGCTTGGCCCACGAGTTGCAGCTCGTCAATCTCCTCCTACATGTCTACCGGAACTTCGGAGAGCATTGCTTTTTGAGTGGTGTAATATCCCCCAAGATCAGATCGATAATTTGATACTCAGCATGCCTAGGCATCGTACGGACTGTATTGCATCGTCTGAGAGACATACAATATATGAACAATCATACCAATTAATAATATCAAACATATAGCATCTTTTTTTGCTCTTAACCTTTTGTTTAATAAATAAGCTTTACAAATAAGTCAAATTTGTTTTGCTTCTAACTCTTCCTTTGCCTGATTTTGCATTATCCTTAATTTATGGACATGAGTGTATTTCAAATAACAGTAGATGTCCAATAAGTTAAATTAAACTCATTAATAAAAAATATATTATTTATAGCTAATACAAAAAATACCAGTATTTTACCTTAGAAAATACCAGTTTCACAGAATTGCAGAATAGCAGAAAATAGCAGTATTTAGTGTATCATTGTACCAGTATTGCAGTTACTACATGTAACATTTAGCCATAGTGATGCTGGTCTTGAAACAAATATTTGATGCTGCAACAGCTCTGTGAGATTCACATGTGCTGGATTATCAAGTGCGCCAAATCAAATCAAATGCCAGATCATTTGACTTTAGTGCAGTTTAATTAGAAAATTAATTTCAAGGAAATTTTAGAATTTTATTTAAAAGTTGGATTGTTTTAAAAATATGGTTGGTTGTTATTTTAAAATATGCCCAGAATGAATAATTAATTTTTAATGCCAGGGTGATACTACTGACATTACACGGTTTTATTATCATACTTTCTTTGTTTAAAATAGTAATTAGGTTCAAACAAATTGAAAATTAATATTTTAAATAAATATTTGATAATATTAGAATGCAAATTTCTGTATGTAGCTGTGTAAAATTGGGGGAGGGGGAGAATTCATACCTTTACTTGAATAAGTAACATTTATTTTCCAAAATTGTTGTCTGATGTGTCTTATGATTCTGAATCTTAAACAAAGCGCTATGAATCATATTAAATTCTTGAAATGTTTTCTCATTTGTGTCATTTTACGCACAAAGAAATTTCTGAAGGTTTCTGAGGACCGTCTATTAACGAGAACCCAGGACCAACTACATGTGTGAAACGTTGAACATAGGGCTCTAACATCTCCCTATACCTCATAACAGTCAGGGAGCCTTTGTCAAACACATGCAGAAGTGTGTGGCCATCCAACTTAATGCCTGCCCAAATCATTACACATTCCACCACGGTTATTATGTTCTAGGCTTTCTCCAGATATAGGTATGCCAGGAATCAATGACCAGGCTGAATCTTGACTCATCTGTAAAAGGCACAGTGCTCCTCTGAAATCTGGTCCAAGGCACATGTTTTCTGCACTATGTTAAACATGCTGTCTTGTCTGCTGCAGTGAGTGAGATGCAAACAGAGGCTCCTCTGGCATATGTTATGAATCCTTCGGGCAACTGTAAACTGTGAAACTTGGGTTCCATCAGCAGTATACAGCTCAGTTTCTGTAAGAGCTGTGAAGTTGGAGCAGTCCTGTATCTCTGTACTAAAAGTGCCAAATAAAGATCCTCTTTTGTCGTTGTGGATCTTAGACCACCTTACCAGGTCTTTTGCATATGGATCCAATGTCTTGAAATTGTTTTCACAAATTCTAGATGACACTAGGCATTACATTGAGCTCTATAGCCCCCTGCACTTGTGGTTTTCTTACCCCCAATCTACCGACAAATTCCTATCTCGTTCCATCATCCATACATTCGTGGCTACTCATTTTACTTGACACCGTATAAAATTTTCTCAACTCTTGCCTGAAACAGGGTGAATATCATCAGGAGTATGAACACATAAATCTCCCATGTACCTATATCCTCTCCACTATCACACCTCTGGAGACACACATGTCTATACTGATGTATTGAACTCTGTACATCTGCATAATTAGTGCTTTTGGTACAATACTTTTCATAAAAATTGACAAATTTTGCAGATTCGTTTAATTCTACAGGTGTGTACATGATAGAAATGTATTCACAAGCCCCATAAAATTGCTTGAAGGGCTACCAGTTTGAGACATTGCAAGCCGCAGTATTTCTTTTTCCAACTTCATTTGTGGAATGTTGATTTAGTAACTGAAATACAATTACAGTAAAAGTAGAAAAAATAACAACTACTTTGTTGTTACAAGTGAATATTATTACTTTTAAATTACTTAAAAAGTTTACTAAAGAAAATTTTAAAATCTTGCTTTGAAAGTAACTAATTTAAAATACAGTTATTCCTTGTAAGCAGAGTGCTCTACTGAATTTATATTTTGATTGTTTGATGTAATGTGTTTTATAGCTGTCCAGTTCCATTGTATTTTGATGTAATGTATCTTGTAACTTATCAAACTTTTTCCATAGAAATTTCCTGCGTAAAAGAGAGTAGGCCTGCATTTAAGAAGAGGCATGCAAAAGTAGACCTTCCCAGGCAGCAAAAAATTCACGGCATGTACATTATTCGTATGAGATTAATGTTTTTTGTGAATGGCCTGCACAACTACATAATGACAAGAGTAAGTTTTTACTAATTATATAATTTTAAACTGAATTTTATGTTTAAGCTTGAGTTTCTGTTTTCACTGTACACAATGCAAATACAATGGAACTTGTGTGTCTTTATTCACTTGAATAAGATGTCATTTTACATAGCATGTTACCACGTCCTATTTGATTACAGTAACAACTTAATGTGAGCGTGGCTGCCATAACTTAATTACAGTAGCCACTTAATGTGATCATGGTTAATGTTATAATCCAGATATTTTTATTGAATTGGTGAAGTCCTGCCCATGTTTCTATAAAAACATAGAAAATACTTCACTTTTTGTTACCAACAATTCAGCTTATAAGAGGAAAATATTAAATATTATTATATTATATATAAAATATTAATATAGACTAAATATTTTGAAATTGAAGTAGAGTCACCTAAGAAGGTCTAAATAGATTATAAAAATTGCCAAGTGACGGAGAAATGTTGCCAAGTAAGGGATTAAGACACCAAATATCTTGGTATTGATTTTCAACCACTGAAAATTAAGCGAAGTAGCAACCTTAGTTTGGCATGGATTTTGAATGTAAATCATCAGTATTTCAAAATAATCAAAAAACCTCAAACAATTGTGTCAAATTTTATCTTTCTGGAGCAAAAATTGTTTCTGCAGAACTCCCTTCTCCTTTTCCTTACTTCTAAAAAAGTTATGAAAACAATCATCACAGTGCAAAACTAATAATAAATTAGGCTTTTTTTGCCTAGTTTTTAATTTTACATTAAAATGTTCTCTTTTATTGAAGACTCTTCTCTAGGTGTTAAGATTAGGGGTAAAGCATTGGTCAAATAATTTCCAGAAATATTACGAAGAGTTCATAAATGAACATTTGCATTAAAGACATTGTGCCTCCCATGTGTTTTTGTGGTGCAGCGGCTTCCTATCACAAATTTTAAAGAATACGTCACATAGATCTTTATCATTGCGGTTTGAAGTGATGAACAATTTTGCACAAGAGCGAGTCAACCTGGTGATAGAGAAAATGAAGACTCGATAAGACACGAGGGCTATAGAACATCGATTCAGTAGAGACAAGGTGTGGTTGTGGAATCCAATTTGACGGAAAGGACTCTGTCCTAAACTACAGACACAATGTTGAAGTACCTACACAGTCCAGTCACATTAATGTGACCATCTGTCAAAAGCCAGAATAACCACCTTTCACAGAGCGGACTGCTGCGAGACGTGCAGGAAGAGAGTCACATAGGTCCCTGAAGGTGTTCTCTGGGATGTTGAGCCATGCCGACTCTAATGCCGTGGCCAGCTGCGCTAGATTACGCGGTTGAGGATCCATGGCGCGAACAACTCGATCGAGATGGTCCCACAGATGCTCGATTGGGTTTAAGTCAGGTGAGTTTGCTGGCCAGGGGAGGACGGTAAACTCATCCTGGTGCTCTTCGAACCACGCACGTACACTGGCAGCTGTATGGCACCTCGCATTGTCCTGCTGGAAGATGCCATCATCCTGAGGAAAAACAATGCGCATGTAGGGGTGAACATGGTCCGCAAGGACAGATGCGTACTTGTATTGATCCATTGTGCCTTCCACAATGATCAGTGAACCTAGAGAATGCCAGGAAAACATTCCCCAGACCATAATGCTCCCGCCTCCAGCTTGGACCGTTCCGGCAATGGTTGCAGGGTGGTTCCTTTCAGAGGTTTCACGCCTTATACGCCAACGTCCATCTGTCCGATGGAGCATAAAACGCGATTCATCCGAAAACGCAACCTGTCGCCACTCAGTGGACGTCCAGCTGCTGTACTGGCGTGCAAATTCTAGCCTTCGCCGTCGATGAACAGCAGTCAGCATAGGTGCACGAACCAGGCGTCTGCTTCGGAGGCCCAGACGCAGCAATGTTCGCTGAATAGTACTTTGGGAGACACTTTTGGTAGCCCCTTGGTTCATTTTGGTGGTCAGTTGCTCAACGGTAGCCCGTCTATCTGCCCGAACGCATCTCCGCAACCGTCGTTCGCCTCTGTCATCTATGGCCCGTGGTGCACCACATTTGCCACGTCGCTGATTTTGGACAGTCCCATTTTGCCATGCACGGTACACTTTTACCACGGCGGCACGCGAACAGTTCACAAACTCAGCCGTTTCGGAAATGCTTCCACCCTTGGCCCGAAAGCCAATGATCATGCCCTTTTGGAAGTCGGATAAATCGCTTCATTTCTGCATTACGCCAACGATTGAAATGTTTTCCGAAGCCCTTACACACCCTTTATATACGCTCAACTGCACTGTGCTGCCACCTGCCTTCTGTGATTGGTTATTTAACTCTGACATGGAAAGTACGTGGTGGTCACATTAGTGTGACTGGACTGTGTATTTATATGTTTCTAGTTCTAGTTATATTTATAATAAATTAGTTAAAGTCCATTGTTGTTTTGAAGGGTGTTTTCTTCTCATTGTTTAATGTTATCATTTGGTTAATGTTATAAAAATAGTCGTCCACAAGCAGGGAAATAATTAGTGCCTGCTGTACCTAAACTCTAAAACCCATGTGTACATTTGCAAAACATTAGTATATCGTACAGGTAATGTTTGCTACAAATAAAATGCTTAAAACCTTTACAATGAACTTGCCCAAAATGACAATATTTGAGCATAAATATTAATTTTACTGTATGCAGAATGCTTTGTAAAAAGTTAGGGTGTTTATTATGCTTCACACTGAAAATGTTGAGTGCAGAGTAAAAATATTCCCACACCATAAATGACCCACACGAAAAGCAAGTAAAAAAGTGACTCCAAATATTTTTCATATACATCAGTGTTTTCAAATTGGTAATATGTGGGCTGTATCTAGCTCGTGGATACATATCCATAAATTAATTAGTTATTATCCATAAATTAATTAGTGTTATTATGACAAGAATTAGGAAAAAGGTTTAAAATTTTAATAATTTGGGTTACAATTTAACATTACCTTCAGTAGGCTTAGTAACGAATAGGAGTAAATGCCCCAGAAAATCTACAAATGGAGCCAATTAATTTGCACTGTGATACAGATTTTCTTGAAATATTTGAGGGTAAAGATTTGAATAATTTTTTTTCATACTTGCCAAAAGATAAATAACCTCAGCTACAAATTTTTGCAATAAGAATGACTTCTTTGTTTGGAAGTGCTGACATATGATATGTAAACAGTTTTGTTTTTCTCAGTTAAAAATAGAGGGGGGGGCAGACTGGTCTAAAAAAGAACCAGATCAACCATTAAATATCCACAGTTAGTGAAGATAATTTCTAGTCGTTTTTCTCTAAGGTTACAAACTTAAATCAAAATGCCATGGCATATTGTTACAGAAAGATGTAGTAAAAAATAAAGAAGCTTATATAAGTTTATATATATTTTGCTTTCATAATTTGTTTATTTTTACTTTGAGATAAAAGTAAGTTATTCTAACAGTTTATTCAACTCATTAGAATTATTTGAAATAAATATCTGTCTGAAAATTCAGTATTTAACCATTAATAGCATTAAAGTATGAAGTTTAACTATCAGAAATTTCTTTCAGAACGCCAATTTCAAAACTTAATTTTTATTTTTTTAAAATTAAAATACACATACATACACACACACACACACACCAAAAAACTCTTTTTGAGAGCAGGATTTCGTCCATCAGTTATTTTGAGATCATGCATTCAGCCCACATGCAGTTTCAGTGTGAGAGTGCTGATATACATCATCTGGTAAATAATCTTCAAATGTATACAGGTAGCTGGAGGTAGTGTTTTATTACTTTTCTGTTTACTTAAAGAAAGCAAGAGTAGTTTTTATCCCAAAACGTGCTTATAGATTAACTGCCACTTTGTTGGCATGGTGGTATAGAAGCTTTTGATTTGAGTTCAAATACCAGAGAAGGCATGGATGTTTGTATCTGGGGAATAGAGGCACTTAAGACTCTATCAAGCCAAAAGTTCTCTCAAAAGGTTGGTCAGAAAGGTGGAAGGCTTTCAAATCGATTCCCTGGGTTCTTCTCATCATGCCAAATGCATAGTCTGAAAGCACTTAACAGGCCAAAATTTTTTTAACAAAGAATTTTATTAACAAAATAGAAAGTATTTTAAATAAATTTTAAATGTTGCTTATTAAATATTAATCAAAAGGTGCATAAATAATAACATCACAAAGGGAAAAAATTCAAAAGCTTGGTACCTGTGGAGACAGTTTTGATGGTTACACTCTATAATTTAAATGATTGACATTTAATATTAAATTCTTAGATTGATATTTCTTTCAAATAATTCTCATATGTTAATTAATCATTACGTAACTTTACTTTCATTTAAGCTAAAAGTAAGCAAATTACAAAAACTTTTTCAAGCTTTCAGAAAAAATTTAGCAAGTTGGATGAAACTTGAGAATAAATAGCAATAATTTAGTGTTTCTCATATTTATTAAATTTTTCTTTGACATACGAATAAAAATACATGCATTCGTATGTAAATGGTAATAAACTTCTTAATTTCCTACCACAGCCTGGCGCTTGATGGTATTTGATTCTGACAAAATTTGTAGTTCTGGAGAGAAATTATTACAAATTATCTTCATCACGGATTGTAGATGCTCATCAATCAATTGGATTCTTTTCTTGTTAATTTTGTACTGTTGTTGGTTTAAGTGTAACTGTTGCCTCTTCATCTCTGTAAAATTGATGGATGTTGTCTGGCTATGTGTTCAGATTAGAAGGATTAGACAGCTATAACAGCTACAGAAAACTAATGGAATTAACTGAATGCTTCTTTTGGATGTTGATAAAAATGATTGTTTCTAAAATTTTGAGTTAAAATGTTTAAAGGTTTCTTAAATCATGATTTGAAGGGTTTGCCCATTAGTTAATGTTAAACAACCCAGTTTTCCTTAAAAGATCCTCCAATCCTCCATACCTTTCCTCAGGCAGATAATTCTTGTGTGCTTTGCCATAACCTGAATGATCCATGAAAATCCATAATTGAAAGATTTTAATGATGAAAAAATGCAAAAATTTGAGTTTATGATATTTAATTTGAGTTAAATATTTAATTTTTCAAAATTTTGGGTGTTTGAGCATTTGAATATCTCTTTTCCAATTACAAAGTTCCAGTTTTGCCTTCCAACATAAAATTCCCCAGGCATATCAGTATGAAATTAAACTTTACCTGCCTTTTTAATTATTGTGATGTTTGCATTTTATGTAAAATTTTCCTTCTCTTTCAGATATTGCACAGTTTTGGACTAGAAATAAAAGAAAAATTAGAAAACTCTCAAACAGTTGATGATATGATTGTAGCTCATAATGAATATTTGAAGTCCTTACATAACAGATGCCTCTTAGACCGTCGACTTACTCATTTGAAACAACAAATTTTTCAAGTTTTGAATTTATGTTATACATTTCAACAGCTTTGGCTAAGAGGGGTGGATAATATAAGGTAACAAATGTATTTTTTGTTTTTTGTGTTATGAATTCTTACCATAGATAACAGGCATTTCTTTTATAACTATGTGTATAAATATGTAAATTCATAAGGTTTGGGTTTGCAATTTTTTATGCTTACCATACTTATTTGAAAATAAAGCCACATGAATGGTAATAATGCTTAGATACGGTGACTGTTGTACTGATGGGACCAGGTTTCATTCCTGCAGAAGACTTGGTAGTTTGTAAATAAGTGTCTGTCTGGTTCATAAGTGTTTGTGCGGCATGAGGCCTTCAGAATACTTGGTGAGCTGAACATTGAGTGGATTTGTGGTTGAGGAAAGAGGGATGAGAGACTCTCAGACCACCTCTGGGGTGTTCTTCCTTAGTATTGGGGTGGAATTGCACAATTAGTGTAGCGTTGTCAGTATACCTTCATCGCAAATAATGAAAATCGGATGGTAAATCCTGTCACCCAGGGTTCTGTCCTTCAAAACTGGAGTGGGACTGGACAAATGTCAGCTGTGTGGCATTCAAGGCTCATCTGTTTGAAAACGAATATAATATATCAAATAACAATACAGTACCTGCCACTTTTTAAAATCACTTCTGTAATATATTTTTATACAGTTTCATGTCTTACAAACAGCTATTCTATTTTTGCTCATTTCATATTGTTCAACAACGGGCTTTCAATTATATTTCAATTTCTTAAAACTACTGATAGGTTTTTTTGGTCGGCATTTTTCAGTTCAAAAGATTTTTGAATTTGCTGTTTTTTTTCCAATTAAATAGATGCTGGCAAGCTGCCCCCTCCCCAAAAGACGTAATTCTTTCATAGTCAGTTTTTATACATATTGTCTCAATGTTGTGAATTGACACATATTCTAAAAATGAATCTTTGTAACTCAACTGATGTCTGAAACATTAGCTATAGTTTGCAATTTCTATGTGGCTTCTTCTGCACAGAAGCCACATTTTCAAAAACAGTTTTTAAATAATTTTAAGAGATTAACCTCCTGTAGTGACTATAATATGCAGGGCCTCTAGCAAAGATGTTGACTTACTTATCTCCTTTGAAGTGACGTTTGCACAAAATTTATTTTGTGAACATCTTTCTGGTAATGTCATTTGAAATCTTATATAATATCCTGGTCTAAGCACTGAATGTTAGAAGTTTTATTTGCAGGAAAAGAAACTAATATTCTGTAGACTATAAAAACGGACACTATGGATGAACTATAAAAAGCTTTATAGTTCATCCATAGTGTAGGTATTCATCTATAGTGTAGGTTGGTAGAGATTAAATGGGCAGTGAAGAATCAATCTTTTGCTAACCTCTGTTCAATAAGTTCCTGAGGCGAGTTTCATAAATTGCAATTTTTCTATTGATTAGTAGCATTGGTTTTTGGTTTCTGGATATTTGGACCAGCTGAGTTTATTAACCAGTTAGTTTAATAAGCAGTGGGTACTGTATATCAATATAAAACTATATATCACCAACTTTTCTCAAATTGTCTTTTTATACCATGTTAAAGTATTGTATTTAATTAGGTAACTTAACTTTTCATTCTAATCAGAATCAAATGATTACTAATCAGAATTATGCTGTCACCTACATTTTTATTTCTTCAAATTTCTTCTAAAATGTTATGAGGGTCTTTATTTTCAAGAAAATATAGTATATATTATTACAATGACTTTGACACAGTTTGATGAACTTTTTGCAGAAGAATGTTAAATTATAACTGCAAAGGATTACTTTTTTGCATGCAGACATATTTTACATTTTATATAGGTATTTATCCTCAGAATTAATCAATAAATATACATACATAGTAGATACATAGTACATGTACATACATACATGTAGTTTTTATTTCTTTTGTTCTAGTAGAAATGTCCTGGTATATACTTTAAGAATAAGTTGAAAGTATTTGTTCCCTTCAGTGATTTTTAGGAATATAACGTGTTTCTGCAGAAATTTTCCTGCTGTTTCATTCATTTCAGGCAAATTCCATAAGCACATATTTTAAAATTGAGTTTAAGTGGGGTTGTTCATTTTTTGACAAAAGCCATTAGAGTCTTGAATACAGGGGGGCGAGGGAATACAGAAGTCAAGGTACGCTATGAGAGAGTCATTTTTTACTTAAAATTAAGAAAATGCCACTTATTCATGACATTTTGAAGAAGTTTGAAATTTCAGGGCTAAACCTGTAATACTCGGAGGATTAAAGCTTTGCTAATGAGAACATAAAGAATGTTATAACTAATAACCGAGTACAGAAGAAATTTTATGCGTAGGTATGAAAACAAAGAGAGAAAAATCCAACACATTCTGACCTTCTAGCTGCCTAGTAGAATGTGCCTCGGGGGGGGGGGGGGGGTTTCTCCTTTTGGGGGGGGGGGAGGATTTCTCCTGAATCCGACGGTTAGCTGAGAACAAAGTAACAAAGATAATTTTGTCTCCTGTATTTGGTTATATCGCTCCAAAACATCTTGAGATGCTTGTTTCTACAGAAAGCCATTGAAGCAAAAAATTACCCACAGTCTCAAATTTGTTGCACTTCCTGGAGAACTTGGGGGGGGGCGG
>KK119726.1:548327-633448 GCA_000611955.2 Stegodyphus mimosarum | reverse complement strand
CCCCTTAGGCAGATAGCCCTGGTGTATTTTGCCATAATAAACTAATTTGAACTAAACGCATTCAAAAATAACTACAGAATATTGCATCAAAATTTTAGAAGGGCCTGAAAAAGGAGGAAAAGATTTTCTGGTGTTAAGAATATTGCATACTCTTCATACATTACTAAATCACCAGGTTTAATATTACTTGCTTTAAAATGTGTGTCATATTTTTATTTGTATACGTTAAGGTCTTATATATGTTAATATATCCAGTGTTTTACTTATATATATATATATATATAATACCACTCAATGACATTCAGAAATTAAGGTACCTTTTTTCCTTGAAGCAGGCAAATCGACAACCTTGTATTCGGCGTAGATTTTGTAAAATCCCGATCAATTTCGAGGTTAAAACGGGTCCCCCTTCATCAGGAGCAAAAAATTCTCCAAAAGCGAGAAAGCGAATGTCTATTATATTTATTCCCACAAGCAACCAGTGGAAGAGCCGATAGCGCCGTTTATTGGCAGAAATAGTAATTAAAATGAAGGGTTAAGTTAGTAGAATTTTGAAGGCATTAGGCAAGACTGGATTGGAATTGAAGTCACTGACTAAACAGGATAAATTTTTGTGAATGTAAAAAGATTCAAGAAAATCCTATTCTGTAATAGAACCAGCTTTCTGGATAATTTTAGCAGAACCAAAATCAAAATTCTGATTGAATTTCCAACTATGATTAACTTTTGAAGATTTGTTAATTTCGCCTTTTCGGACATAAGATTCATGTTCTTTTATGTGAAACTTTAATGCTCTTTTTGTTTGGTGAATATAACTTAATCCACACTGACACAATATGTTATAAATTCCCCAAGAATTGTAACTGTCAGAAGGATGAAATGGAAGCACAACAAGGTTATTAATGTTATTTCTGACATCAGGATGTGCTCTTAGATGGCACAATGAGAACTTTCGAACAGCTTTATCAATGACTACGGGAGAAAATCCTCAGTCAAGGGTAACAGATCTTAAATAATTGAGTTCCTCAGCAAGAAGAGATTCTGAGGAATAAACTTTGAGAGCTTGAAATGCATAATAGTAAAATGAAGCCATTTTTTGCTTAGCTGGGTGACATGACTTAGCATGGAGAGGTAAACAAACAGAAAAGGGTTTATAGTAAACAGTTGTGCTGAAATTAGATTCATTGCAGATTATAAGAATATGAAGGAAAGGCAGTGCACTTGAAGGGGCGCTAAAATGCCTTGAAACTAGACTGAGAATTCCATTTCTCACATATTGAAATTGAAGTGTTAATTTCCCTCACTAAAGTGTCTGGGAGTCAAACTCTTTTTGTTTTCCAAAATAAATATTATCACCAAATTGAAGGACTAACTATGGGTAATCCCCTCAGTCCTGTACTTGCTGACATTTACATGCACTATTTTCAGGTCAAACTATTTGAAAAACTTATCTTTTCGTCTGTGGATTCACTACATAGACGACACTTTCGTTCTTTTTGATGGTGATAAGGAAGACTTACCCCAGATTTCATCTGTTATGAATTCAATTGACCCAGCCATCCAGTTCACTTTTGAGACTGAATCTGATAATGCACTGCCTTTCCTTGATATTCTAATAATCCGCAATGGATCTAATTTCAGCACAACTGTTTACTGTAAACCCTTTTCTGTTTGTTTACCTCCCAAGTCATGTCACCCAGCTAAGCAAAAAATGGCTTCATTTTACTATTATGTATTTTGAGCTCTCAAAGTTTGTTCCTCAGAATCTCTTCTTGCTAAGGAGGAACTCAATTATTTAAAATCTGTTGCCCTTAACCGAGGATTTTCTCCCGTAGTCATTGATAAAGCTGTTCGAAAGTTCTCATCATGCCATGTAAGAACACATCCTGATGTCAGAAATAACATTAATAACCTTGTTGTGCTTCCATTTCATCTTTCTGTCAGTTACAATATTGCACGGGTTTTACACAAGTTTAATTTTCAAGTTATTTTTCGCCAATAAATAAAATTCAAGGTTCAGCTCTTAAAGATTCTATTTCTAACTTCAGTTCTTGGGGAATTTATAGCATATCATGTCAGTGTGGCTTAAGTTATATTGGCCAAATGAAAAGAGCATTAAAGTTTCACATAAAAGAACATGAATTTTATGTCCGAAAAGGTGAAATTAACAAATCTTCAATAGCTAATCATAGTTGGAAATTCAATCAGAATTTTGATTTTGGTTCTGCTAAAATTATTCAGAAAGCTGGTTCTATTATGGAATTGGATTTTCTTTAAGCTTTTCAAATTCACAAAAATTTATCCTGTTTAGTCAATGACTTCAATTCGAATCCAGTCTTGCCTAATGCCTTCAAAATTCTACTAACTTAACTCTTCGTTTTAATTACTATTTCTTCTGATAGATGGCGCTATCACCTCTTCCACTGGTCGCTTGTGGGTATAAATATGATCGACATTCACTTTCTTGCATTTGCAGAATTTTTTGCTCCTGATGAAGAGGGACTCGTTTTAACCTCGAAATCAATTTGGATTTTGCATACAAGGTTGTCGATTTGCCTGTTTTATTTTCTACGTCAGCATGTTTCTCTTGCTTCTTGATCTTTTTTCCTTCACATTTCTATTCCCAGGAATACATGCTTCTAGATCATTTTCTGAATAACTTTTAAATTTCTCTGTGAGATTTGCAGTAACTTTTTGTTTGGAGTAACTTTACATGGAGTAACTTTCTTCCAGATAATCATCCATATTTTTTTCAGTTAAAATTAGTGAACTGGTCAATGTCTAAAAAGTGCTTTATGAATGAAATTTATGAATATTCCAACATTTCATCTGAATAATTGAAATCACATTTTTTTAGCATTTTAATATGCCCCTGATTTTGGTTGTTGTTTCAATTGCCTATTGCTTTTTGACATGAGTATAAAATAGTTATACTTCATATTTATTTATCTAATATTCCTTGATATATGGTCAATGTTCTGTTATTAATTTTATAATATTTAGTGTATGAAGAGCAGCCCCAGCATATATGTTAAAAGTGATACTTATCTCCTGGAATAATCTATTGTTCCTAAGAGACTTTTTTTTTAGGTTTTAAAATTTTTGCCAGTATTAAAAAACCAAGGAAATTAACAGGCCTGTTACTGATCTCTGTATTGAGAAAATGATTTTCCAAGAAACGTTTTCTTTGGGATAATCTCATCTTTCTTAATTATGAGAGTAATATTTTGTACATTTTCTGTCGCGGTCAATAAATATCAAATGCTTTTGCACTGTTGAAGAATAATGTAATAAACATTTTGTCTGCATAAATCATCCATATTTATAAAAAATATGATTTGTTGTGTATTTGATGATAATTAAACTGTTTGCAGTTGTATCAAAAGGCATTCCATTTATACATATTTTGAATTATTTCATCATTCTGAAAGTCATTTATGAAGAATAAATTAGTAAGTTCTAGTAGGAAATTTGATTCACTTTGACTACTGTCATGGTTCTAGGTATGGATACCTCTAAAGTCCTAAAACATCTTCCTTTTATGATAGTTTAATGTTTTAAGAAACCAGAGTAGTTTTTAAGAAAAAATCATGTAATATCAACTTTAGAAATTAATATTCTTTAGAAGTTCTAAAGACACTTTGCCAGCAAATCAGCTTGATTGCTACATTAGGTGCCGCTTCATGAATTGCCATTGCTTAATCCTAATCCTTAAATAACAAATGTTATTTAATTCTTTTTTATTTTTTTAAAATTCGAATTTTTAAAATACAACTCTAAAGAAACTTCACTTATTAGCTATGCAGATTCCATTTGATGTTTTTATAAGCTGTTTATCTCATTTTCGAAAGACAGTGCATTCGTAATTGTTTCTTTTAAAACAGATATCTGTTCTAATGAAGGTTACGGAAAACTTGCACTATGTATGTATTCCTTCATTAGTCAGAGTTAAGGATGCGTGTTTGCCTTTTATCTTCATTCTTCCACTGCGTATTACAATGGCCATATAGTCCAGTTTTTGTTTCTGTTATGATTCTTGATTGCTAATTAACTCATTCAGTCATCAGATTAGGAATATATAAAATTGGATTTATGAAATTTAAATGAAAAGTTATTTATTTCATAATATAAGAACAAGCAGTGTATCAGTGTGTCCGCATCATTCATTCAATTCTGTGCTTCTGCTACAAAGAATAAGTAAGTGTAGGTCTGGTGACCGATAGTTTGACATAAGTAATTTAATAAAATCCAGTAACCATCAATAATATTGTGTAGTACTTTTACACAGTACTTTAGGAGCTGCTTAATGTGATCATGTTTGTTGACAGCTATTTTGATAACATTAAACTGTGAGAAAAAGTATAATTCAAAATAAACCAAGTAAACTAAGGCCGAACTAAGGTTGTTTTTTGTATAATTTTAAATGGTTGACTAAAAGTGAAAACAAGCTTTACTTCCATTTAAAAAAATCGTTCTATAATATTTTGATAAAATTAATCAAATTCTTGATCACAATAAGGGATATATTTTCCATGTTTTTGTATACAAATACGAGTTTGACAAATCAATAACAATAGCTGAATGGTAACATTAACCATTATCACATTTAGCAGTATCTGCTGTATTATTTATATATATGCTTTTTACTCATGTACTTTCATTTACAATAACAGTTGTCTATAACTATCAGCTGTTTTGTGTGGTAGTTTTTATCATGTGCTTGTTGTTCATACGAACATTTTATCAACTCTTTGTTCAATGTGATTGGCTTCCAAGCATAATTCCACATTCAGAAACTTGTAAGCTTATGTTTCTCACTAGCTTAACCCCTTGAGGACCAGTGCATGGAGAAAGAAGCACAACCATGGGACCGAAACCCCGCAAATGGAACGTTACCACAAGCCCATGCTGTTTTAGCTGTTTTTCAAAAAAAAAAAAAAAAAAAAAAGGCATATTAGTATAGTGACCTCAGTTTCTGAAATTGCATACTTAATATACTAATTATTAATATGCATTAATATAAACATGTGAAATACTAAAATTATAAGCATGAAAACAAATGTTATACACATGAAAACAAATTTCAAATACGAAATGTAAAAGAAAATTGAGCGATAATTATATGTAGGTAATTAAATCCAATTTAATAAGTCTGTTCTGTGTAGAATAATTCAAAACAAGAATCGACACACAGGATAATGACGGCTTATTTTGCCGAGCAAGTAAGATGCATTACGCATCGGGAAAGCTGATATCTTTTTCCTTCTGTAATAATCTTTAAAAGTAAAGTTACTTTTTATTAACCAAGAAAGAGTATGTTAAGTTTTAAAATAAATATGAATAGGACAACTGATCCGAGTTTTTCCATCATGGAAGTTCGGCGACATTACATCCACTATAGTCAACTAGGTGCCGTTTTCTCAAATTCTTAAAAAAATTCTTAAAAATGTAAAAGAAAATTGAGCGATAATTATATGTAGGTAATTAAATCCAATTTAATAAGTCTGTTCTGTGTAGAATAATTCAAAACAAGAATCGACACACAGGATAATGACGGCTTATTTTGCCGAGCAAGTAAGATGCATTACGCATCGGGAAAGCTGATATCTTTTTCCTTCTGTAATAATCTTTAAAAGTAAAGTTACTTTTTATTAACCAAGAAAGAGTATGTTAAGTTTTAAAATAAATATGAATAGGACAACTGGTCCGAGTTTTTCCATCATGGAAGTTCGGCGACATTACATCCACTATAGTCAACTAGGTGCCGTTTTCTCAAATTCTTAAAAAAAATTAAAAAAAAAAAAAAAAAAAAAAAAGAAAAGAGAGAGAGAGAGCTAGATGCATTTCTCGACATTCTAATAGCAAAAAAACACAAAGAATAAAAACAAAGACAACCAAAAAATGAAATAAACATGCCAGTGCCCCTTTAACTTAAAGAGCTGTGATTTCCAGTTTGTTTACACCAATAAATCTATCAAAACGAGAAAACGAGAAGCACAGAACAGAAACTGATGCTCATACATGAAGGCCAAAAGCCACATGACTTAACCAATGTGAAAACCGTTACCATTTAGCACCATCTACTGGAATTTAAAAATTCAAAAAAATCATTCTATTTTCAAGTTATTTATACGCAATGCTGGGCTGAAGCGATTGATCAGAGCTCTTCGCATATATGCAACACTGGTCTGGTAAGAGGAAAATCGTTGCGGTGCGTATACGCGACGCTGGTCTTCAACGAGTTAATAATTCACCGTGTTTTTTTTGGGTGGGTGGGAAATGAAGTTTCATTTTAAATTTTTGAAAGCTGGTTGATGCTTCTTTTAATTTTATTTTATAAATTTTAAAAAACTTTTCCCCCCTAGTGGATAATCTTATGAGTACTATGCTGTCCGAAACTCATTCCTTGCGAGTGTTCGAGTGTGAGCCAACTAGTTCCAAGAAAATGAAGAATTGAAAGTTTATTTGATGCTGGATGAAAAGTATAGTTATGAAGATAAGTGGATCTGTATTCAGTTGTATGATTATTATATATAGAATGGCTGTTATGTATTGCTACTATATTTTTTCACTGGAACAGTTTTACAACTTGTGTTAAACTGTTGTTGTGGAATTTAATTGAATTCATATTTCTATAAGAATAGTACTATGGATTTAAAAAAAAAAAAAAAAAAAAGAGAGAGAAGCAGTACAAATCAATCCTCTCCAGAAATATAAGAAAATTCATGTTCAACTACTAACCTGTAAACAATTAATGTTATCTCTACTATTATATAATGAAGAATCTGT
This sequence comes from Stegodyphus mimosarum, assembly GCA_000611955.2. Taxonomy (NCBI): domain Eukaryota; kingdom Metazoa; phylum Arthropoda; class Arachnida; order Araneae; family Eresidae; genus Stegodyphus; species Stegodyphus mimosarum. Next base: position 626,659 of record KK119726.1, on the reverse strand, counting down.
TTATATGTATGTTTGTATATTCTTCACACTACAAAAACACGGCAACACCTAGAGCTACCAAATTTAAAACTTATATAGTCTTTCACCTGAACATGGTCACTTCAAAGCCAGAAATTTGACTTTTTGAATTTGTTTTTGATTTATTTTTTATTTTGTACAGTTGTGGTTGCAAGTCACCAAGACCTGCAACCACAACTAATTTTTTTTTTTTTTTTTTTTTTAACCCATTTCCCTGACAGGGACAAAAATAATTCAATCTAACTGTTTGAATATTTTACCCATTTGGCCGAGCTACTTCGCTTTGCTAAAATTCTAATTTTGTTTTTTACTGGTTCTCAACTTTTTCCTTTGCATATTTGTTATACTTGGAAGGTTGTAATTTTAGTATTTAACATAATTTAATTCCAATATATATGTTTGTATATTTATATATGTTTTATGATAATAAGATTTAAAATTCTCAGAATTTATGCCTAGGTGTCAAATAAGGGAAAATTTTAAGTGTAATGGTTTTAGGTATTTTTCAAACTAACTGGTTGACTTACTTCACTTGATCTTCACTGGTTTTTATCACACAATTTAACTTCACCTTCACTGGTGCCATAAAAGTAAGGAAACTTGGTAATCAACTAAAATTAAAATGAAAACTCTGGTATGCCTATACCATCTAGGAGGAACTGTATGATTGATCTAAACCAGGGCTTCATAAACTGTGGATCGCGACCCCAATTGGGGTCACGGGACTTGCAGTAGGTGATCGCCAAAAATAGCAATTTTGATATTTCTTTATCTTAATATAATAATTTTATAACTAACAAATATTTTTACATAATGTATCTGGAAATAGATAAAGAAAAGACAATACAGGCAAAGAAAAAATGAAAACGTTTCAATGCATTTCTTTAATAATAGAAATGTTCATTTTACTTTAAAAATTAAAGTCAATGACTTAAAACAGCAATAATATATTACTGTACAAGTGAAGAAACTGATAGTTTCACTCACATATGTGTTGGATTTGCACAATGCATATGGGGTTTCACAAAATTTTCGTAAATATTAGGGGTCAGCACACTAAAAAGTTTAAGAAACCGTGATCTAAACCCAAATTAAATTAATAAACATATCCTTAAAATCAATTAATTAAATCAAAATTCAAATTCGTACTTATTAAATCATTAACTTGAAATTAAAGAGGAATAAATCATTACAGATGTTTGGGTTAAGAATGCTATAAAAAACATAAACTAAATACTTAATCAGTTTCAAAATTACTCCAGTGACAGCAACATTGTTTAATTCCATTAATTCACCCCATAAAAATAAAATTCAATAATTTCAACAGTTTCTCGGCACCTTCAAATAACCAAATAATTCATCATTTATAACAAGTGTAACATGAAAGGTGTGTAATTTTTAACTCCTCAAAATAGTTAACAGTACTCTAAGTTAATTAGTCCCCAGTGTTTTTTAAAAGCCATGGCCCCAGCTTGCTTGCGCGGGCAAGCACAAAGCAAGACAAGCAGACTCCAGATACTACTTTTTCTTACTAGAAAATTTTAGACCAAACTTAAAACTCAAAAATTCCAAAACCGACACCTACATAAGCCTAAAAAAAAAAAAACTCGGTTTCTCCACCCACTAAAATTCTACAGGCTGAAAATTAAACATAAAATTAAGTTTGACCAACCTGAAGAATTTCCCGTTGCTTTGTTTTTATTACTTCAAGTCCTCCAATAAATAGAAACAGAAAAGTTGCACAAAGACATCAGCTGGAGACCGCAACAAGTAAGTCAACTTAAACATGCGTGAAACAAAATTCGCCCTTCTAACAATGGAGAACAACAAGAGATAAAGTCACTACTGCCCTTAAAATAAGAATTTACAGATGCCTTTACAAAATGCTTTTAACTGCCAAAAATAAATATCCACGAAACTGTTCGCAAAATAAATTCAACTAAATGAAAACCTTAATAGTAATTAATTGTATTACATTTTTACAATTAAAATTTGCGACACAATATTCTTCCACGAACTGAGGGGGGATTTGTGCAACAAGAACTTTTTGCAGAAAAACAGCATATTCAAATACGTTAATAAGCTACATGCCTACTAATATTTTACTCATCAAAACTAGCTGTCATGAAGATCAGTGATAAATAATTTCAAATTTACTTACAAAGTAAGTATTAAGTTAAACAAATGAAATAAAAAAAATTAAATATGACTCTGATTAACCCTCCTCCCCATAAAAAATCAAACTGCAAGAGTGAAGCGTCGCTATAACCCATTCACCAACTTGGTAATAAATTGCATGCGAACCAAGAAAAAAGTAAACACTTGTGAGTAAACAAAGTAACCAACAGTAACATGAACCAGAAATGTTTATAAAATGATTAAAAACTAAACTGAAATAGAAATTGAAACACGCAGAAAAAACCCCAAAAACAGGAAACAGCAACTTGGCCCAAACTGAGCCAAAATAATCTAGAGCGGAACTAGAAGCAAAAAGGAAAAGTAATTTAGATAAGCTTAACTTAACACAGGAAATGAAAGGTTGGGTCAGCTGAATAATTCCCTAAACACAAGCCAGCTATGAAGCCAAGAAACCTGAAACAAGTGCAAACAACAGCTAGATCCAAGCCAGTTAAATGACATCCGGTGGGGGGTGGAATTCTTCAAAGTGAAAAAAAATTGAATTCAAAATTCATAAATAAACCAATTAAGACCAAAATCAAATTCTTAAAATTGTCAATACGAGTTCATCAAGACTGAAGTGAAGCAAGTGAAAGCTTTGAAAAAATAAACAAGAAGCTTTTAACTGCCAAAAATAAATATCTGCTAAATTATTCACAAAATAATTTCAGTTAAATGAAAACCTTATTAGTAATTAATTAGATTATATTATTATAATTAGAATTTGGCTATTAATAATAACATTTTGCACTGAATCTACTGGAACCTAAGTGATGAAAGTAAACATGCGGATAAAAAAAATCGATCAAATGTGCAGGGAGTATACAAAATGTTAACAAATTTATTAGGTATTTTCTTTACTTAATTTCTCGATGCATTGTGGGATTTGATAATTCACATGTAATTATGACTGTAAATAGTAAATTATTTTGTATATAAATCTGTATGAAACAGTTTTATGGAATGATAAATTAGTTTTGAACATCTGTCGAATATATATGTTAGAGCTATGCTTATTATTGAAAGATGTGTGATTTTTTGGGGGGGGGGGGGACTTTCTGAAATGCAAGTTGTCAGTTTCTGTGACTGGCCTTTTGATTTACTAAATGAATAATTTTTATGTACTTTCTGACACTAAGAATTCTGAAAGCTTAATTTATTTGTACTTTTAATTGTATTTCATATTTGATATTTGTTTCTAATTATCCCCCCTCTAAGAAAAGTTTTGGATAAGATTTTGTATTATCGTTACACAAAATATCATTCAGATTATTAAGTAGCTAATTAATGTTTATATACATTATCATCCTTATAATAATTTTCAAAAGTTATCTTCATTAAATAATAAACATGAGTTATAATTATGTTTAATTTTTTTAATGTTTTAATGATAGATCTTGTGTATTTTATTATAATTTCATTTGCTTATATTAATAGGCAAATGAAATTATTATAATAGGTGAACAGAACGGTCACCCATTCCTCCCACTACCCCACTACATAGCATGTAGCCATATATTTGCTTGTACTTCTTTAGTTATTCATAAATTTTGAAATTACAAAAGTTTTATCAGTACTATTTTCATAATGATTTAGTACCTTGTAATGTATGTACACTGGTGAAATAAATTAAGAGAATTTGCATATTTTATTGAATTGCATGAAAAGAACTGAACCGAAGGAAAACCACTGCTTCTAGATAAAAATGCAGATCTTGTACAGCAAATACATAAGCATACACATGTGTGTAGGTGAAGCCAGTAGAAAAACAGGCTTTATAAGAGCGTGGAGGGTAAGACGAATTCCATTCACTAGCACACCTCGGCGAATTTCTTCGTGTTATCTTGCAGAATTGGTTAAATTCACATCGGTACAGTAAAAATGAGTAACCACCAACGTTTAGATGATGGAATGAGGTGGCAAATTGTGGGGAGGCTAGAGGCAGGCCAATCACAAGTCCAGATATGCAGAGAGTTTAATTTAATGCCCAGCGTCATGTGTAACCTATGGAAACAGTTCCAGGATACTGGATCCATCGAGAGAAAGCCTGGGCAAGGTCGTTCAAGAGACACGATGGCCAAAGAAGATCGCTATTTGTCCGTTTTAGCGAGGCGTAACAGAGGGGCTACAGTTTTTCAGCTCACTCGGGACCTATATGCAGCCACAGGAACCCATGTGACAAGGGTGACTGTTTCCAAAAGACTGCATGAGAGAGGGTTGTTTGCCAGAAGACTGGCTGTTTGTGTCCCTGTCACATCTACGGACAGGAGAGTCCGATTAGCATGGGCAGGCATAGTGAATGGAGTGCGGAGCAATGGGTGACCGTTCTGTTCACCGACGAGTCCTGTTTTATCCTAAACACCGATTCTCGCCGTACTTTCATATGGAGAGAGCCAAGGACCTGCTACCTACACTCCAATGTCGGCGAAATCAACAATTATGGCAGTAGCGATGCAATGGTCTGGGCAGGCATCATGTTGGATGGCCGCACACCTCTCCACGTCTTTGACAGAGGCTCTGTGATTGGTGTGAGGTATAAGGATGAGGTCTTGGAGCCCTATGTTTGCCTTTTCTGGGGTGTAGTGGGCCCCGAGTTCATCTTACAGCACATTAACGCGAGGCCACATACAGCTCTTCTGGTTGACGAATTTCTCGAGAGAGGATATTCGTCGGATGGATTGGCCAGCCTCCAGACCTCAGCCCGATAGAGCATGTCTGGGATGCTCTGGGGAGGTAATTGCAACTCGCAACCCCCCTCCGAAAATCATCCAGGAACTGAAAACAGCATTGCTGAATGAGTGGGACCAATTGCCACAGGCACTGATAAACTGCCTTATTTCCAGAACGACATCACGCTGCGAGGCCTGTATGGCTGTAAGAGGGGACTATACTCCCTGTTAACCCATTTCTTTTGTGTCTTCTGCAACCGCTGTTTCAGACCTTCAGACTCCCATGAGTGTTACACATGAACATGTGTGTCTATTATAACTGTTGAATGTTTATTTTGTTTGTATTATATCAACCTATGTTCACACCAAATTTTATTAAAATCTGTCCAGTAGTTCTGGAGATTGTAGATCAAATATGAAAATTCTCTTAATTTATTTCACCAGTGTAGATTCAACAAATTATACATTTCCTTTAAAAATTTCATGTACAGTTTGATTTTAAAGTTTCTAACTCGTTTAAAATCTGTTTGGTTTTAAACTAGCTCTTAGATTTTGAAATTATTTGTATGAATAAAAAATGCATAATTTTTCATGATGAAGCCTTAAATGAATAACCTCAAATATGAAGACATAATGTGAAATGAAATTTTTGTTTAATATGTAAATATTAAAATTTCTAATTTGTACTAAAATACTTGAATTATGCTTGTTAAGTATAAATTTTGTAAATATAATAATGTGTAAATATGTAAATTTTGTAAATATGTTTACTTTTATGTGCCATGGAATTTAGAATCATTGAAAGAACTTATTCAATATTCTGTTTTTTTTTTTTTTTTTAATTTCTGTATAAAGTAGTATATATAAAAATCCATGTAGTTCAAGCATATTTCACCCATTTTCTTTTGTTTTAGTTTAATTACAGGCACAATCAGTTTTTATCAAAATAGTTATCTTGTTACAGAATCCTCTAAATTTGAAGAAAAATTTTAATTAATTTTATTATTTCTTAAAAGTGAAATAAGTTACTTGAAGTTGACTCTTAATTAACTGAGTTGCAAATGAACCAGATTGTAATTAAAAATAATCTAAGAATGTGTACTGTGGATTGATGGGAAAATCACTATTAAAAAAAAAAAAAAAAAAAAAAAAAAAAAAAAAATTTTTTTTAAAAAAGCTAAGAAAAGTAGGCAGCAGCAATAATGACAGCAGATGTTGTTCTTTAATGTTTTAACGCCACGTACAGTTAAATTTCTCATTTCGAATGGTTGTGTCTTTATGGTGTGCTCATTTTGCTTTGAAAACTGATCAAATTTATGGAATGAAATGAACTTACTTCCAGGACTGAAACTCTTGCAGTGCAAGTACATTGTTAACAGTATTTTTCTGTTAGTTATAATGTGGGTTATCATATTTTGCACATATTTTTTCCCTAGTATTTTTCTGAAATTTTTTTTTTAAATTCACGTAACTTGCCCTTTTTTTATTGTGCATAGTTTTTCTCTGTCGAAGGATACTTTATTGCTAGATTATATTCCCTTGATTGTTTTGATTTTAATTCAGTGTCATTTTGTTTTTGTTACATTTATTATTTAAAACATATTTTGTGGAGATTTTCTTCTTTAAGCTATCCGGATGTGGGAGGTGTTCTCCTACCTGAGAAACTTTTCAAACATGTGATTTTACCTTTTTTCTTTTATTTATGTTGCAGCTCATTGTAGCCTTACCTACAGCTGCTGTGTCTGATCTTTCAAAATCTGGGTCTTTTGTTCCCTCACCTTCTTTGTTCCTCTGATGCTTCTTTTGGAAACTGTGGCCAAGATTCATTCATGTGAGGTTGCCCTGGGGCTTTACAAGGTAATTGAGCTGGGCACATTATTCTCTGCTTGACATGTCCCTGTCAGTTACCATCAGGTAATTGACAGCATCAGATATCAGCTGAATATCTATCAGATATTGTAATGTTAATACTTTTATCTATTCTTTTTGGAATGTAGGCTTCTTTTAAAGAAATAATATTGTAATAGTTACCAGTAATTTATCAATGACTACTTTTCATTTATAAATTTAGAAGTCAAACAACAAAAATCAGCGTTATATTTGCAAGTTTTCACAGAACAAATATTTATATTTGCAAGTGAAAATTTGCAAATATAATTAATTATAATCAACATTATAAATATAATTATTTATAATCAGCGTTATATTTGCAAATTTTCTGTGAAAATTTGTAAATGTAACGCTTATTTTTATTTGACTTCTAAGTTAATACTTGTTCGACGTGTTATCCTATCTTAATTACTTTTCATTTGTTATGTTTGCACTGTAACCATATTCTTCAGAATTTAAATTACTAGCATTTTCTCCTTTCATTTTTCGGATGACAAAATTCACTAAAAATGGGAGATAAATGCAAGAAAATGCGAGTGCTTCACATTGTTTGAAATTTTGAGTTCACCATGGGTATTATGATAATGCCTCAGTTAACTGTGAGTTGACTATATTTAAGTGTAATAAGTTTTAGATTAATTCCTTTATTCGATATATGTTCTTGTAATTTCACTCTGCAAAACAGTTTCAATAAACTTATTTCAGAACTACAGAATTAAGATTGAAGTTTTTGTCACTCTGCTAATGCTTATTTTCACTTGCAAATTAACTAATATTGTAAGCTTCATGGTGCAAAATTAGTAGCACTTTATAATAATACTATTTTTTTTAGTACTAAGAAAAATTAACAGAAACATTCAGTAGATTTGACTGAAAAATTGAAGAGAAAAATTTAACTCATTGACCAATCAAAATTCTGTTAAATTTTGTTTAATAATGTGTACTCTGGACTAAAATTTAACTTTATTGCAAATTAAAGGATCTTTAACAAAATGCACAGAAAGAAATTCTTCTTCCAGATATTCTCCTTGTTGTAACTTCATAAAAATCCTTGAAGATGGTTATTCATAAATTCAGACTTTAGTGATGATGGTGATGATAGTATTTACCATATGGATCGTAATGGTGATGATGTTTGTGATGATAGTGGTGATCATAATAGTAAGGATAGCCCTTGTGAGGGTGGTGGTAATGGTGATGTTTCAAATAGTGATAAAATGGATGTTCTACGTAATGATGATGCTTGTGGTAAGGATGATGGTGGGAGTAATGCAGCTTGTGATGATGATGATGGTATGGATGATAATACACTGAAGCTGTGGTGCCAGCTATCAGGCTCATCAGCAATAGTAAAATCTAAAAATAAAGAAAGACATTAAAAACATTCTTTCAAAATTTTGGAAGTAATACTAAAATAATACATTCTGTTGTAAAATTATATGTGCATTTTTTAAAAAACTGAGCTATAGTTGTGAAACTCTGTTATATACAGGTAATATAAAATTCCAACTTTAATATTGAAATAACTCCTTTAGGTTATTTCCACTTGTTATTCTAAAAACAGTAACATGCTTATAATGCATCGCTGTAAGCTGCATCACTTTAGAATTGAAGTGTTGTCATATTATTCTTATGTAATGCTGATGGTGCATGTACAAACAAAATGCAAGGCAAATTACACTCAGTAATAATATTAATCAATAGGCATAAAGTATAACTGTATTATTCTTTATTATTCTTCACCTAACATTTGTATTGGAATGTATACATTTCTCCTTGGCTTCGCTGTTCTAATTTGTAGTTGCTGCTTTTTGCTGTTTTTGTTTCTTACTTCAAATACATGATAAAAATGTGATATATACAAATGTAATTGTTCAAGAACAAGTGTGCAGTTTTTGCAATTTAGTTGTGTTTCTTAGGAATAAAAAAGTACTGAACCAGCTACAACTGCTGCACGTTTGTATGCACCAGCATCATCATGCTCTATGTCAAAATCTTCATTATATGTGCAGAGGGTGTTTATGCATTTTTAGAACAACTTTGATAAGAATTTTAAAAAAGCAAATGTTTTAGAATAAAAATTTTGGCTACAGCCTATTATTTGGATTGAGAAATGTTATCTGCTATGTTTTATTTTTCTTTTAAAAGGTTGGATGTAAGCAAGTTGTGGATTGAAGGATATGTTATTGTGTTTTCTGAAGAGAAATATTCCTATTCCATAATTAAAAAATGCTATGAAGTGCATGGTATTGAAATTTCTAGTGCAAAATAAGCAGCATTATTAATATTGGTAACAAGAGAAAATTCGCCAATGCAGAAATCATTTGCAATGTCTTTAATTACATCTGTAGCAATAATAAATAAATAAAGCTAAAAAACATAACGTTCACCAGCTTTTGCCAAGGCATGTGGCTCAATACAGAACAATTTATAGAATCCTGAATGAAATTTATTTAACAAGAGATAAATAGAAATACCGTGATGAAGCATAGGTTTTACAAAAAATGGTCTATTTATTATCAGAAATGAAGAGAAAAAATGTGCAACCTAGTTCCATCAATGCAAAGACAGTTTTAGTAGGGGATTTATAATTAGAGCAGGATTCCCTTAGAATGGGTAATTAATGTTAAAATCAACTCAGTGTGCTGTCGAGCAAAAATTTTACATCCAATAAATTCGATTTCTTTGTCCCAGTAACTTTCAAAGAGTGGAACTTCATCAAAACAGAGAAACAAGTCCTACTTTGAAAAGAACCACTATATTCCTTGGAAAAATGAAGACTGATTCAGGTATTGCATGTGTACCTTTCATTGCATGTATACCTATAGCTGCAAAGTCCCCTGGTGTTTCATCTTTGAACTGTTGTGCCTTTGGTCTCTTGAAAAGAGCTCTTTGCAAGCACAAACCCCCACCATGGATGGACTCTGGAAAGTTTTGGAAAAGGAATAGAAATCAATACTCTTGAAAGTTTACAAAAAGCCCTTGTGTCATGGAAATCACAATGCAGACTTATAGTCATAAAAAAGGCTCTCGGAATGAACATTTAAAAAAATACTCTTTACAATTTAAACACTAATGAAATGGCAGTGAAATCGTTCTAAAATGTGTAAACACCTTTTGTATAATATGGTAAGGATGGTGGTGGTAGTATTATATATAACTATTTGATAAATAAGTAGACTTTAATCTCTGTGATTTTAGAAATGGTTTTTAATTAACACATTCTTCATGATTGTTGAGATGGTCTTTTTTCTCAAGATTTCATATTTTAATCATTAAATAACGTTAATTTAAACTAAAAAATAAACAAATTAGGAAAACTTTTCAAGTTTTCAGAGAAAATTTGCGAGGTAGAACAAAACTTGGGAATAAATAATAACAACCTAGTTTTCTCTTATTTATTAAATTTTTCTTTGATGCATAAATAAAAACACATATTTGTATGTAAATAATTGATTCAATACCTTCATTATTTCTTTCTATAGCATGACTCTTGATCTTGATGGCCATTCAATTTTGATAACATTCATAAGCTTAGAGAGAAATTGCTAAATACTGTCTTCATCACAGACTGTAGATGTTTATTGGTCAATTAGATTCTTATCTTATTAATTTTCAGCTGTGGAGAAAAGCTATTCGCATGTAAATATGTTCCCAAGCAAAGGAATTATAGTGCAAAAATTCATAACTGATTTATATTGTGACAAGTAGAAATAAAATCTGAATCTTCAAATTTTGAGCAAGATTTATATCACAGTGTAAATTAATTAGCTCCATTTATAGATTTTCTGGTGTGTTATTCATGTTAACTTTTAATAGAAATGAAAATAATCAAATAACTAAGATCTTGAAATCTTTGCAATAGCATTTTTATAACAAATACAGTATTGAAATGTCATTTTAGGAGAAGCTAGTCAAAATGACATATTAATAGATGTTTGTGATTTACCTGACATATAATCCATTCAGGTCTATGAATTTTACAGTGGCCAAGAGGCAAGGATTCCACCTACTGTTGGCTTAGGCTTTGTATTCGGTATAGCAGATGATGTGAACTTGACCAGCCTGTCCCAGTTTTGAAGGGAGTGGGGAAGAATCTAAGTGCCTTTCATTCTTCTTCCCCTACCACTAAAGCTCTCAACAGGACTTTTGGCTCATAAGTATTTTAAATGCTCTCATGCCGCAAAGATACTACCCACTTATAAACATCCATGCTTTCTCTGGGATTTGAACCTGTGCCCAAGGCTATGGCAGCTAACTCTCTTGCCACTGTGCAAACAGGTCGTCCATCATATTACAGTAGGCGCTGCTGCATGTGATTGCATGTAATGTCGTCATTCGGATACTGTTATCGATTTGTCGTCCCACACATTTGCATACGAAATCGTGGAAAATACATAATATATTGCGATTAACAATTCAGTTAATAGAATCAAGCTGTTATAGAATAAATTTTTTAAACTGAGGCAAAGTCACCAAATGAGGTTGAAATAAGTTATAAAAGGTGTCAAGCAACACAGAAATGAACCCAAGTGAGGATTTAAGCCATTGTACAGCTTGGTTTTGATTTCAGCCTACTACTAAAATGTAGGAAAAAAAGCAACTTTAATTTGGCATAGAACACTATCGATATTGAAGGCAATTAGACAAGTTTACAAGTTTTACATTACAAGTTTTTCTTTTCAGGAGCAGAATATATTCTGCAGAATTTTTTTTCCTTTAAAAAAATTCCTTGAAAACATCTATGACAAATTAAGATTACTTTTTTGCTTAGTTTAAAATTTTGCGTTCGCATGATTTTTTTCCAATGAGGGCTGCCTTCTGAATATTAAGATTAGGGTTACAGCATTGGTCAAATAATTTCCAGAAATGTTGTAAACAGTTTGTCCCTTTTCCCAAATGGCCAGGTGGTTAAGATGTCTGACTACTGGTAAATCGACCTGCTTTGCGACCGAATGGTGTGGCTGCATAGTTATGGAAATGTTATAAACAGGTCATAAAAGAGCTGTGTATAAATGAACATTGTGTTAAAGTTATTTTCCATAATTAGTACATGTTAGCGCCTGTTAGAGAACTACTGCCGCGCCATCTACTTAACTGTAACCAAGAGATGAGCGGATGAATATTAACTGGCAGTGTGCCTACTTGTGTGTGTATTGTAAACCGTGTCGGCAGTGAGATTGTGTGGGAGGCGATAAAAGTCGTTCTCCAATTATTCGAAATAAAGCAATTTTTCTACAGTCCACTTTTCTTCAGTGTGTTTAGCTGGCCGATACATTTTTCTGGTCTCAGTGAGCCGGAGAAAGGCTCAGCTGTGAGTGAAGCCACGTTATCAGTCGAAACTGAAACTTCAAATTTGCTGGCTAAAGATTTTATGTATGAAAAGCAGTTGTTAATGCGGCTAGTCGTCCCAGCTTCATACCTGGACAGGTAAGCGCAGTTTATTGTTCATTTCAAGTTGTAAATGTGTATTATTTGCAAAGTTTACTAATTTGGTGATGGATGAGATATTGGTTCAGAAACGAGTTCTGAAAGCGAGTATCACTAAAGCTTCTGGTGAACTAGAAAAGGGTTCATTAAGTAAAATACAATTGGAACTGTATGAAAAAAAATGGTCAAAATTCGAAAATGATTGTTCTGATATTTTTGACAAAATATTTAGTATCTGTGATGAAAAGGATATTGATAAATTTATTGAAGAACAGCAAGCTGTTCAAGAGAAGATTGACAAACTGTGGATTTCTATTAAACAAGAATTATCTAAATTAGATACAAGTGTTAATGATAGCGTTGCTACTGATTCTCTTGGGCACAAACACGAACCAAATAGTCACGAAGGAGTTCGGTTACCAAAATTAAATCTTCCAACTTTTAGTGGGTATATTCATGATTGGCTTTCTTTTAAAGATTTATTTGTTGCTAGCATACATAATAATAATAAATTATCAGAGTCCCAGAAACTTTCTTATTTAAAATTATCACTTCATGGGGAAGCATCTAGGATCGTCCAGTCAATTCCATTATGTGATTCAAATTATAAGTTGGCTTGGGATTTATTGGAGGAACGTTTTTCTAATAAAAAGGATCAAGTATTTGCTCAGTTAAAAAGATTTATGTCACTAACCCCTATTCAAGGTGAAAATCCCTCTACAATTTTAAAATTAGTAGATACGGTAAATGAATGTATAAGGTCATTAGAAACACTGGAACAAAAAATAGAAGGCTTTTCGGAAACTATATTAGCATATGAGTTGCTTCAAAAGTTAGATTCTAATACTAAATTGTGGTGGGAAAGAGAAGCTAAAAACGATGGACTTCCTAAATTGTCTGACCTTATTTTATTTTTAAAGAAATATGCGCGCACTTTACAGGCTTCAAGAACGCCTAATAATTCTGCTGTCATGAAAAGGCAAAATAGCCAAACAACAACTATGACTTCAAGTGTGAGAAATACTGAGTTTAAATGTGTCTGTTGTAAATCTAATTACTTTCATGGTTTACAAAAATGTGATTCTTTTAAGAAAATGTCTGTTTATGATCGAATTGAATTAGTGAAAAAACACAAGTTATGTTTTAAATGTATTTCTACTTCGAATCATTCCTCTTTAAATTGTATTTCTAACCCGTGTGATATATGTCATAAAAATCACCATAAACTCTTGCATATTTCGAAATCGAAAGATAGAAATACACGTGAGGTTTTGGCGCCAGCCTCTGTCGCCGACTCTCCTTCTCCAGCCATTAACGTGGACCGCGTAACCTTGAATGCAAACGCAAAGTGTTTTGAACTCGGAAGTAAAAGTGAGTTTGTTGGAACTTTAACGAGCAGTGAATCAATATTAAAACAAAAAAGGACTATTTTGTCTACTGCTTTAATTTACATTAGAGATAAATATGGTAAAGATATTCCGTGTTTTGCGTTGTTGGATGTAGGCTCTCAGTCAAATTATATTTCAAATCACCTTGTTAATTTATTAGAGGTAAAAAGGGAGAAATTAAATGTATCTGTTTCATGTTTAAATGGGATTAGATTTTCAATAAAATCAAAGGTGACAACTATAATTTCAAACAGAGTAGATTATGAAAGAGTGTTAGATTTTTTTGTTGTTTCTAAAATTAGTGATCTTGTGCCAGGAAATGCCTTTAATTTTCCCTTTCAAAAACTCCCGAAAGATATTAAATTAGCAGATCCCCAATTTAATCAACCAAAACGAATAGACGTTTTATTAGGTGCGGAGTGTTTTTATGAGTTTCTTAAGCCAAATCAGTTTCGTATTCATGATTCTAACCTAATACTCCAAAATTCCTGTTTCGGATTCATAATCGGAGGTTCTATTGATGAGTTCAATTCTTTTAGTACAACACATTGTGGGTTAACTTGTAATATGGAAGAAAATTTAAATGGGTTAATTAAAAGCTTTTGGGAAATAGAAAATTCTTGTTGTAAAGTTAATAGAGGTAGTAAGGGAAAGGAGGAAAATATTTGTGAGGAACATTTTCTTAAAACACACAGTAGAGATAAAAGTGGAAGATACACTGTTCAAATGCCTTTAAAGAAGGATCCCAGTTGCCTAGGAGAATCAAAGCAAATTGCTGTGAATAGATTGAATTCCCTGTGGAAGCGTTTAGCTAAGGACCCTATTCATTTAGAACTTTATCGAGACTTTATGCACGAGTATGAACAATCCAATCATATGGAACTAGTTTATGAAACTGCAGAACCAAAGATTAATTACTATTTTCCTCATCATTCAGTGTACCGTCCAAACAGTCCTAGTACCAAATTGAGAGTGGTATTTAATGGATCGCAATTATCGTCTACAGGGACATCTTTAAATAATTTGCAATACAATGGAGATGTTATACAAGATGACATATTTTCCATTATGATAAGGTTTCGTAAATACTATGTAGTTTTATCACGGATATTAAGCAGATGTACAGAATGATTAATATTGATACGTCACAGAGAGATCTTCAACGGATTGTTTGGAAGCAAGGCATAAATGAACCAATTAAAACATTTAGACTGCGTACTGTTACCTATGGGACGACTAGTGTGCCATATTTAGCTACACGAACATTAAAACAACTCGCAGTTGATGAAGAAAGAAACTTTCCGTTAGCAGCCGAAATATTGAAAAGAGATGTATATATGGATGACATTGTTACCGGTTGCTCAACTCTAAGTGAAGCAAAGGTGTTGCAAAGGGAGTTGATACTGTTACTCAAAAGTGGTTGCATGGAATTGCATAAGTGGTCATCAAATAAGATAGAACTTTTGGAAGGTATTTCGGCAAATGAAGAGAGTTACTCCTTTACTGAATTCAATGAAATAAAAACTTTAGGTATATTGTGGATGAATAGAAACGACGAATTTCGATTTAAGGTAGCTGTGGAACAATCCGAAAATTACACGAAACGTAAGGTACTATCAACCATTGCGAGAATATATGACCCACTCGGTTTGATAGGTCCTATAATTGTGCAAGCTAAAGTATATATGCAAAAACTTTGGCTATTAAAGATCGACTGGAACAGTATTCTGCCTGAAAAAGAAAGTAATGAATGGAAGCAATTTTCGGCTACCTTGGAATCTATTAATGACATCTCAATAAACAGGTATATTTTATTGCCTGATGCAACTATTATCGAACTGCATGGCTTCAGTGATGCTTCGGAAGCTGCCTATGGAGCTGCAATTTACTGCAAATCAGTGTCAAAATCTGGTGAAGTGTCCGTAAATTTAGTTACTAGTAAGTCAAGAGTTTCACCTTTGAAACAAGTATCCATACCCAGATTAGAGCTGTGTGGAGCAGTTCTACTTGCTAAATTAATGAGTCGAGTTATTTCAGCTTTAAAAATTAATGTGGAAAATGTAACATTGTGGTGTGACTCCATGATTGTGCTGTGTTGGATTCAGAAGGAACCATGTCAACTTAAAACCTTTGTTGCTAACAGAATCTCCAGAATTCAAGAACTGTCAGAAGGTATGGAGTGGAGACATGTTTCATCACAAGAGAACCCTGCCGATCTCCTGTCCAGAGGTGTTAGCCCTGATAAGTTAAAGTTCAGTGAGCGTTGGGGGTATGGTCCATCATTCCTAAAGGAAAGAGAATATCCTAACAAGGACATTCCTATGACTTTTATATCTGATGGTTTTTCAAAGGAACTAAAAACTTTTGTCTCATGTTTTTCGAGTACTACTTCCAGAGATTCATTTATTTTTAATGTTATTAATATTAGTAATAAGTATAGTAAAATAATACGCATTTTAGCATTTATTTTCAGATTCATCTGTAACTGCAGAAAGGAGTATATTTCAGGTCCCTTAGATACTGAAGAAATAAAAAGGGCTGAGATATTTCTTTTAAAGCAAGTTCAGTTTCAGGATTTTCAAGAAGAAATATTAGATTTACAAAGGTCAGGTAAGGTGAAACACAGAAGTAAAGTTAAGAATCTTAATCCATTCATTGACCGAGATGGACTTTTGAGGGTAGGAGGCAGGTTAGTAAATAGCAATTTAAATGATAATCAGAAATTTCCAATTTTATTGCATGGTAAAAGTAAACTAACTCATTTGATTGTAAATTATGTTCATCAAAAGAATTTGCATTTGGGTCCTCAAGCATTACTTTTTCAATTAAGATCAAAATTTTGGCCGTTAAATGGTTGATCTATTTGCAGGAAAATAGTTCATAATTGTTTAGTTTGCTGCAAAACAAAACCTATAGCTTGTCAACAACAGGTGGGCAATTTGCCAAAAGAAAGAGTTACTGTGAATTATCCCTTTAATTTTCAGGTGTTGATTTTTCAGGTCCTTTTTTAATAAAATATAGGTATCGAAGAAAAGAAATATTTCATAAGGTGTATGTTGCTATCTTTATTTGCTTAGTTACTCGAGCTATTCATTTAGAGATGGTCACAGAATTAACTTCACATGCATTTACAGAAACTCTAAAGAGGTTCTTTGCAAGGAGGAGTAAAAGTGCTTCTATATTTTCTGATAATGCTAAGAATTTCATAGGAACAAATCAAGAGCTTAAGAGATTACATAATTTAGTTCAAACTCCTGATCATGATCTGTCTGGATATTTAAGGAGTGAAGGTATCAGCTGGAAATTCATTCCTCCCAGGGCACCAAATTTTGGAGGCCTTTGGGAGGCAGGGGTCAAGTCCTTCAAGTATCATCTTAAGCGAGTGATGGGTAATGCGAGATTAACATACGAGGGTTTTTTGACAGTAATCACTCAAATTGAAGGTGTTCTAAATTCGCGTCCCCTTGTACCTTTCTCATCGGAAGCAGAGGATCTGAACGCTTTGACTCCTGGCCACTTTTTAATTGGAAGATCAATCAATTATATTGTTGAACCTGATGTAACAAATATTCACGAGACTAAATTAAAATCTTGGCAAAGACACACCAAGTTAATCCAGTTAATTTGGAAGAAATGGTCCAATGATTATTTAAGTTGTTTACAACAGAGATCAAAATGGGTATTTGAAAAGAACAATGTAAAACTAAATGATTTAGTTATTGTAAAAGAAGATAACACTGCAGTTTGTAATTGGCCTCTGGGGAGAATTGTGAAATTGTTCCCAGGTAAAGATGGGAAAATAAGAGTTGTTAATGTCAAGACTCAAAGAGGAATATTTAAAAGACCTATAACTAAAATTTGTGTGTTGCCTATTGAAAATTAATCATTGTGTAATTATATATATATATTTGTGTGTGTCTTAAAAATGTAATATCAATTTATTTCTGCTTTAGTATTTCTTAATATATTAAATTTTCTTATTGTGATTAATTATACATTTATTGTGATTGAATGTTTTCAACATGTCAATGGGGGCCGGTATGTTAGCGCCTGTTAGAGAACTACTGCCGCGCCGTCTACTTAACTGTAACCAAGATATGAGCGGATGAATATTAACTGGCAGTGTGCCTACTTGTGTGTGTGTATTGTAAACCGTGTCGGCAGTGAGATTGTGTGGGAGGTGATAAAAGTCGTTCTCCAATTATTCGAAATAAAGCAATTTTTCTACAGTCCACTTTCTTCAGTGTGTTTAGCTGGCCGATACAGTACATTTTGTCTTTTGTTTTTGTTCTTCAAACAAGTACAGAGTTTCATGTTATATCATTCTTTATCTAACTGTATTAAGTGAAACAATATAAATGCTTTCCAGGAAGAATTATTTGGGTCACCGATTTATATGCTGCATCATTTAGGTTTTCTAAATTGCTATATTGCACTAGTTTTTTAAAAATTATTTATTTTATGCATAATAAAACAATGCATTGTTTCTCATGTTTCTTAATATGTATGCAAATGGTTCAAAAAGCATATAAATCTTGCACAAAATAAATACTACAGATTTTAAATATTACAGTAGGAGAAAATGATTACATTTGTAAACTTAAGTTTAAGCATATACATTTATTTAAAATTAAGAAAAGTTCAATCTTAATTTAACATACATTTTTAATAAAACTTCATTGGTTTGTTTTCGAGGGCGATCAGACATGGGCGCCACTTTTTTTTGCTAGGAAAATTTTGCTTCTGGAGCAATATTTACTTCTGAAGAAGAGGGACATGTGTTTGATCACCCTCGAAATTGTAGATTCAAGTTCTATGTGACAAATAAGAAATAAATTGAGGAAAGCGTTTGATCATTTAAAAATTGTGGTTCACTCTCAAGTGAAGTTTTACGTGTTTCTTCTACTTTTTTACAGTTTAATTTTTCTCAATTTCATTTTTTGCTTTCCAGGCTTGCCTGCAATGAAGGATAAAGAAACTTTTCCTGCAGTTTCTTAGTTTTTGCATTCAGATGTGTACTTAATTTTGAGCATAAATGTAAGCATGTAACTTAAATCATTTCAAAGCATATTTTTCGGAAACTTCTCTTAATTACAAGAATTTTTTTATTTAATGTAAAAACAACAATGTGCAGCTCTCGTAGAGTGATGTTAGAAGTGTTTATAGCTGAAACTATCCGCTCTGTTAATTGATATGTTACCCTATTATTAGGCTACCGGTGTACTTTATAATATACCCAACTGAGGATTTTTGTGAACATTTATATCATTACTGTAATTAATTACAGATGTTTTGAAACAGGATGACCCTCCCCACCCAAAAAAATATTTCGAAACTAACTTATGCAAATACGAAATCCAAGGAAAGGGTAATACTAAATTTTTATTTGTTTTTGTTTCACTCTCTTTAAATACTTTTAATATTTAGGCTTACCCGATGTCATGCTTTAACTAGGACTGGACTGTCCTGCTTTGATGATGTGATCCCTCCATCGTGCCCAGTTTGTTATTTTGTTCTGGTTATTTGGTAAAATTTTAAAAGTGCTGAATATGCAAGAAGTAAAAATAATGCAATTTCGATTAAAACGGCGGTCTGGCAATTAAAATACCCCATCTGTTACACTCACTGTTGTCACGATATATATCTTGTATTTAGATCTAAGTACTTTTAATGCTGTTTAGATGTTTTCCCCCAAATGATGGGAGATGTTTTCCCCCAAATGAAACCTTTTTTTTGGTTATTTGGAAAAATTTTAAAAGTGCTCTATCTTACACTGAGCTATGGAGCAGTTTCGGTGGAGCAGAATCTTTTTTTGGACAAACAGTGAATTTACATGGTCTGAAACTGAAACTTCAGGTAAAAAAATAATGAAATTGTCGCAAATATAATAAACATAAATGAACTTTTTGATGTCGTAGCAATTTTAAACCTTTTTTTGATCAGCTAATTATGAAATTTGGAAAAGTAACAGTTGTGAATTAAAATGGTTATACTTTTCAATCATGTAAAAAAAAAGAAACATTTTTTGCCCTGTCTTCCTCAAATAATAGAATACATTTTCAATGTACCAGCCACATCGGCATATGTCGAAAGAGGATTCTTAGTAGTGAAATCAAATGGTTTGATGTTCAACAGCTGAATCAAAAGCAAAAGCTTTACAAAGCTGCAAAATTAACAGTGAACTAAACTACAGTGAAATCTGCTGCCTTTAAAAGCAGTAAATGATTTTTTAAAACGTTCACACTAATGATAAATACCAATAACTTCATAAAGGTATGTCCTTTGAGTTACCGAAAATTTTCTGTAGCTCATTGTTCTTTTATATTAACAACCGCTTTGTTCAAATTTTTCAAACATAAATACACTGCTGGCCACCGTAAATGCAGCACTCTGAAGGAAGCAGGTAAATAACATGAAATTTACAATATGCATTAGCGGAGGTGAGATATGCAATTGATTAGAATTCCAGCGCAGACGCACATCATGCACGCCTGTGACGCCACTTCAAAGTGCTTTTTAAGGCTTGGAGTTTTCGACGATTTTAAGTTCGGCAATTGTGTTTTTCTTGTGGTTTTTTCAAAAAACGATCAATTATGCCTCATAGTAAACAGTGATCATCGTTTGATCAAGTATCCGAGTTCGACAGAGGAAGGATAGTGGCCTACCGAGAGTGTGGATTATGTTTCAGGGAAATTGGTAGTCACGTTGGATGAAACCAAACAACTGTAATGCGGATACGTGACCGTTAGATGCAGGAAGGTACGACGGACCGACGTGTTCGATCACATCCACCTCAGTACACCACTTCATGTGATGACAGGAACATTGTGCGCATGGCAGTGACAGATCGCTCAGTCACATCACGAACCATAGCACAGCCCATTCAGTCTGTAACGCATCATCCAGTGTCTGCGCATACCATTCGACGCCGTTTACAGCAGAGTGGTCTGTCCATTGCTTCGTCTACCCTTGGCGCAGAACCACAGACGCCTCCGCCACCATTGGTGCGATGAAAGAAGGATGTAGACGGCAGAATGGAATGAAATTGTCTTTACTGACAAGTCACGCTTCTGTCTGCAACACCATGATAGTCGGATTCGAGTCTGGAGACACCGTGGAGAGAGGATGCTGAACAGCTGCGTTATGCACCGCCACACTGGTCCTGCACTGGGTTATTATGGGATGGAGCGGTATTGGATATCACTCTGCCGCTCCTCTAGTACGCATTGCCGGTACTTTAAACAGCCAGCGCTACATCTCCGAGGTGTTGGAGCCAGTTGTCCGTCCTTACCTTCAGGGCTTGCCCACAGCCATATTTCAACAGGATAATGCTCAACCATACGTGGCACGCATTGTTCAAGGGTTCTTCGTCAGTCGCCAGTTTGAATTGCTTCCCTGGCCGGCTCGCTCTCCGGATCTTTTGCCGATAGAAAACATGTGGTCCATGGTTGCTGAACGATTGACCCAGATTACATCCCAAGCTGCCACACCAGATCAACTTTGGCAATGTGTGGAAGCTGCTTGGTCTGCTGTACCCCAAGAACACATGCAAAGTCTCTTTGAATCAATGCCAAGAGGCGTGTGGCAGCGGTGATCTCCAACAATGCCGGATACTCTGGCTACTGATTCTGGAAGGAACCTCACTTCTATAAATATAGTCTATAAATCTAATCATTTGATACTTGGTCAACATGTTATCTACTAAATAAATTTTGTTATGATATCTCTTGTCTTTCTTGGTGTTGCAGTTTGGGTGGCCAGGAGTGTACTTATCCTAGTAGGTTTTACTCTATTGTGATGTTTTTTCAAAATTGTTCCGCTTTGAGGAGAAAATATTATGGTTATAAGGTATTTCTCCCGCCTTCTTCGCATGCCTTCGTGGTGTAGTGGTCAGCAGACTCGACGCGTAACCGAGAGTCCGTGGTTCGATTCCCGGCGAAGACGTTGCTAATTTTTCACGTCCCCTTCTTTGAAATAACCTAATGAGAGTACAACTGGCTCCCGAACTAAAAGGTGGTGGATGACGATTCTCCATTCATATTTGGCCATTGGGTTCCCTGAACTCCAGCCGTCCTTTAAAAGGGGGAGTATATAAGGTATTTCTCCCACCTTCTTCGTGGTGTAGTGGTCAGCACACTCGATGCGTAACCGAGAGGTTCGTGGTTTGATTCCTGGCGAAGGCGTTGCTCATTTTTCATATCTCCTGCCTCTAAATAACTTAATGATTCTACATGGTAAGCTTATTAATATCCTAAACTATAAATAAATTCGATGTATTCGCATTGCATTTGGAAGAGATTCAAAAATTTTAACCAGAGAATAGAAACAATATTGCTAAAGGTGAAAGAATGAAGTAGCTGTATGAATGAGCCAAAGTGCTGTGTAGACTTACAAAGATTATATAGTAAGGGTTAACGATTATATAATGAAAAAGAAGCTGAAGGTTATATAATGAAGGCTAATGGTCTACTAAGAATACTGTTTTATTCTGTTTTCGATTTGGTACGAATTCGTCGTAAAATGTGAACCTTTTTCTGTGTTGGGACTAGGCTTGCCACTTCTGTGAATCGCAATAAAGAATACTACAAAATATATTTATAGTAATTCCTTTTTTATTGTTTGCATTTTTTTAAATATAATTTTAGAATTAATATTCAATGAGGGAAAAAAATTTAAGTTTCTAAAACAAATGAAAAAGTTATAGGTCAGCAATTTAGGTAATAATATTTTGCTCATTAAACACAAAAGATGCATTATTAGAATGATCATTAGAATTTAGTTTAAAAATGGTAATTAAAAATGTAGAAAAACTTTAAATAATAATAATAAATAGATAAATAAATTTAAAACTTTTCAAACGAAACTCTGAATTTTTAAAATTATAGTTGTTCTGATTTTCGGCAGATTTGAGGAAATGTTCACACTTTTTATTTTCTCAAATTCTGAACAAATTTCTTTCAAATTAAAATATATAAATAATTCAATTTTTATAAATTCAACTGAACACGTACCTGTGTCGCTCATTTCTCCATTTAGTTGATATGACATTAAAAATTCTTCCAGAGTATGCTGATGTTGCAGGAAAAATTTAAAATGCATATGAAACTATTTTTAAAATATTCAGGCATTTATAATCAGCTGTTTTAAAAAATCATGTGGTATTTGCTATTTGATGTTTTAGATCTTGTACCTTTTTTTTTTTATTTAATGTCAAAATAATTGTCAATATTAAATTTTTAAAATTGATTTTGAATTAATTTTATAATAAAGTTAATTTTGAATTAATTGTTTAGTTAATTCATCAAAAAGACATTCATATTTAAATACAGCTTTACTTTTAGCTTCAAATCTTCAGTAACTTCAAAAATTTCTGTTATATTGGTGATGAGCTATTTAATAAACTTAGAACTGGCAGTTTGCCAGATGCAGAATTTTCTTTAAAGTGTTTTAAATAAGTAATTGTTGAAAAAAGAAATAATTTAGTGTTCAGTAATTCCTGATATTCTGCATTATATATATTTAATTTGGTGAACTTGAAAGCGAAGAAATACCTTACCATATCGAGATTTAAGCTTATTTCTTAAGCTGATCAGAAGATAAAAAATTTCTGCAACAAAATGTTTCCTTCTCTAGTACTTCAATGGTTAAGGTGAATATTTACGTTATATGTCGCGAGAAAAATTCGGTACGATTTCTATAGAAATATCACCAATTAGAAGTAGTTTGAATAACTGTTAGAACAATCAATTGATCTACTTAAAAAATGAGAACTTAAGGCATTTTAAATTTTGCAATAAAGGATATTTTGTTATTCTTCTGAACTCGAAAAACGACAAGGACGGGAAAGCTGATTAAAGGCCTGCCCTTTGCGAAAAAGGACGGTCGCCAACTTTAGCTGAGACTTGCGTGTTTCACGCATTCACATTAAAAAAGACTTTAAAGAAATTTAGTCTACTTTATGAAAACTTAATATTTGCTACTTCCTGCAAAGCATAAAATTGTAGAAACTATCGAATTGTTTTTGTGTTCTTTGCTGGCTCAAAATTAGTATCTGTTGCCCACGGGAAAAGGTTAAGCCTTATTGTTGTTATTAATTTTTTTTATTCAAAAAGAAGTAAGTACTAGATTTATTCATAAGTTTACTCTATCAGATATCATCACTTTATTGCTGGCATGCAACTACAAAGAGTTTTGACCAGTATATTAATAATTGTACCACATTAACATTTGCTTACAAAAATAAGATGCACTGTTTATAAAGTGCATCATCGCACAGAGGCGCAAATACAAAATGAAAAATCATGAGTTTAAATACACTAAGTACTATTAAAAGATAAAATGAAAACACAAAGTGCTTTCAACAGAGATGATGATGAGGGTAAAATACCGCAGTTGAAGCGAATTAAACTAAAAAGTTTCATTTGCTAATTTAAAGTTAATAGACTAGAAATCGAAATTAATGTTTGAAAAATAGTCTACTGCGAAAATTCCTATTTCAAGTTTATCCATAACAGATCCGGCAGCTTTGAATTTCGCAAAGAATTCTTTGACTTTGTGTAAGTGAATTTTTACCCATTCAAAAAAGGATGATTCATTTTCTTTGGTAGCTTGCTGGACTTTCTTTTTTTTGGACTGAAGCGTTTTTTGAGCAATTTTGTTCTTTGGTGTTTGGTAGAGAAGGGAATTCTTCGTTTGATAATGTGAAATTATTTTGGTTTCCTGATTTTAAGGATTCTTTTTTGTTTCTTGCAGCTTCAATGGCTTTTTGAGTATTTCTTGGGTGTTTGGCACAACCTTTGTAGGACGAAACGTATGCTTAGCCATATAAGGCACAAGTAGCAGGCTTATTGTCTTCTTTCTTTTGCGTATATGTGTACGTTTCGCGAAATTGTGCACATTTTAGGCATCTATGTTTATAGTGGCAGAGTTCCCGTAAGTGCCCGTACCGCTGGCACTTACGAGACAGGCACTGCACAGGCCCCGGTCTCGATAAGTTTCAATTGCGACTTCTAAGTCTCTGGTGGTTCCGACGTTATAAATTCTTTTCCCTTCTACGGATCTTTTTGAGTCAACTTGGAAAACTGGAACATAATTGCCATCTGTTACGGATGTAAGTTGCCTGACTTTTAAAGCAGGTATGTTTTTACTGAGTAGTTTCTGTTGGATCAATTCCGGATTAGTCCTGTTAGGTAGCTTTTTAATAACAACTTTTATGGATTTCTCTGAAATCAGCTTGAAGCTGTGAAATTGCATTCCTCTAGTTTGGAGATATTTAGTGAGAAAACGATAATGATCGATTTCGTAAAGCCTTATAGTTAATGATCCGCCTTTCATATTAGCGCGGTAATTTCTGATATTATTATTTTCCATTTCTTCCTTAATTGAATCCTAGTTTCCACTAAAACCATCCATGATGATAGGTGGAATGTTAATTTTGTTTGAAATGGAGGTTGTTCCGAATTTTCATCAACCATACTGTCGTCTTGGTTGAGATTCGCAAATTTCTTTGGACTGTTTTATCTCATTTTGTGGTGGAGTTGCAAGCGGTTTTTTGACAGAATTACGTGGAGATGTAAATCCCTCACTATCAGTGAAAGCGCGCGTTTTCCGAGTTTGATTCGTCTGAGTAGTGGACGGGCTATTTTCCACTGTGATAGTACTAGCTTTTTAGTTTTCATTTGTTTTAACTCGAGTTGAATCATCTTGTGGTTTTTGTAGCTGCGCTAGGAGTTATTTCAGGTTATTTAGTTCGATATCGTAATCCTGGGCTTTTTTTTTTTGGCGTTGATTAGATTGTTTTTCTCAGGGTCTTCATCATGAATTTGCGATTTGTTGAAAAACTTCGCCATTTTAAGAGAGCTGATTCTGCGTGTGACAGATTCAATTGTTGGAATCCGAGTTCCATTAATATTGGTTTCTCTTTCCTTCCATCGTAAGTTTACTAAACTGCTAAAATTTATAAACTACAACATTTAATACGAAGTACTAGAGGTTATATATGTTGTACGATAGTATTAAAGGTTGTGTTGTGGTTTTGTAGATAAACAATAAATTTATTTTGGAAAATATTTTAGTTATATTAAAGCTAAAATTTCTTTTTACTTTCCAAACCTATTACTTCTGGTAAGCAAGAAAATTTAGTTTAGCAAAATTAATACAGTAGGCGCTGGTTAATGTGATCATGTTTGTCCACGGTTAATTTGAGGTACTTACATATTATCCCGTCGACCATCCAAGTAACGTGTTTTATCAACAATTATGGATGGTCACTTCCTTTAAAATTCCGCATTAACAACTGACGACCGTTGCCGAACTTTCCAGCAACGGTCGACCGGATAATATATAAGAACCCCATATGATAATATTAGACGATGAGGAAAAAATTATCTTCAGAATAGCAATTGAGTTAAACTAAATTAATATAAAAATATTATGAGCATATAAATAGGCACTTTCTCGGCATTTTCATTAGGAGAATGCAGAAACTTTTTTATGAACTGGTCATATTTTTAATGAAAAAGTTCGTATATGAGAATTATTTCACCGATGTTGTATCCCTAATCGTAATATTCGGATACTGATTGAAAGAAAACATGCCAATGTAAAATTTAAAGCAAGGCTTAAAAGCAATCTTAGTTTGACAGGAATATTTTCAAAAAAATTTGTTCAGGGCAAAAAAAAAAAAAAATTCTGCAGAACTTTTTTCCTCCTCATTAAAGAAAGGAACTTGTGTCTGATCACTCTCAGATGGATAGAGTTTTTGAAAATCAGCGCAAACAAAGGTTATCCGTGAAGTAACAACTTGTGGTCCAACGGCTGCTGGGAAAATCCCCTTATCACTATCTATTGCAGGAAATTATTTTTCGAATGTTAATAACGTTTCGTGAAGGATTAATTACGATAGCAAGGTGAATTTGAACGATAAGCATGAAGAATTAGAGAGAAATGTTAGGTGAAAGTTATGGGTAAGCGATAGCTGCTGTTGTAGAATGGTCAGAGCTGGCGCTACAGCCATTGCGGCCGCACCGAGTATCGGAATTTTTAGGACGCAAAATTTTTACAATTTAGAAAGGAACAAAATTTTTTTAATTTGGGAAAACATTGGCGGGACTTAGGAATGGCAAAATGTTTAGAATTTAGGAAGGCACCGGGCATCACCATTAGAACCCTCAGAGATTGCACCGGGCGACAAAATGCCTAGCGTCGGCGCTGAGAGTGGCCGTCAGTGTTGATCTCGTTGCTGCGTAATGAAATGGGGGCATCCTCAGCTGTGCTGAGTAATCTAAGTGAGGAAGGCGGAGTCAAGAGAGTTTAGTGCAGGGGAATAATGGAGAAGGAGAGAGCAGTTTCTTTCCAGGCCATGCTAAATTTTGAAAAGTAATCCGAAAAAGAGGGGGGGGGGAGTAAAACTGAAATAGATTTAATTAAATTTAAGAAAAGTAAAGGTAAGCTGAAGCTTCTGAAAACGAACGGAGTAACTAAGAGAATAAGAATGGAACTTAGATTTTCCACAACTAATGGGGAAATTTAGGGAGAGCAACCCTGATCTAGAAAGTTTGCGTGTTCACCCACCCAAGTGTTGACCGTTAGAGATGCTGCTTGATTTTACGTTTAAATTATACGTTATAAAATTCTGAGCAGTTAGAATTCGAATTAAGTACTCAAATTAGCTATGAGTTCTGAGATTAATTATTTAATTCTTGGAAGAGAATGTAGAGCTTTTTAATCGCAGACTCGGCGCCTTTTAGTTGATTTAGGTTATCGTTTATGGCTTTTAAGAGTGGGCATATCTAGTCAAGGCCAAAGATTGTTTCTAATTCCTTTATAGTTTTGAGTAAGTCAAGAATTGAGTTGTTGTTATTATTATTTTTTTTATATTGTTAAAAACTATATTTCCCCGTGCGGCATAAAGTATTACACGAGACTTAGAAAAACGTAAGTAAAAAAAAAAAAGACACATCAATTTTAAATAATACAGTTAATCAAACATCTCTGACAAAGCACACACAAAAAAGAAAATATATATATATATACAAAAATCATTTACAACATTCAAAATAAACATCGATAAAGTCATTAAAAGCACGGTAAGGCGAGGGTAAAGAAGCAAAATCATGACATTTCGGCGGCCAAATTTATTTTAGTCTACATTTCAGTGAATTTCCTGCATAATTAAGCGAAGGGCAGTCAAAGCACCTTGCTGAACGCCGATATCACAGTAATACAAATTGGAAGACGTCAGCTTAAACCGTTCCAGATAAACATTAAATTTGCCATGCCCAGACAGAAATTGCGTAACGTTAAAAGTGAGTAAAAAATTTTTATTTTTCAATCTTTCAAAGATAGTCGGAAAGAAGTTTTTTGGAATACCTCCCTTATCAGAGGCGATATAATCATAATTCCATTGTTCAATCATTTTAGCTTTGAATTATTTTTTTTAAATACGATTTTGGAATATTTACTTCAACATTAATATCTTATTTAGTTGCATTCTTAGCAAGCCATCCATCTCTATCCTTTCATAAATCCCGGTATTACCACGAATAAATGTAAAAAGACTGAAATACCCTGCTACAGTAGATCCTTGGGAGACTGCTTGTATATTAAGAATAGTATAATTACATGACGAGATATTTTTAGCGACTCGAGAGATTTTTGTTGATGTTAGCAGTGTTGTTTGTTCCGCTGAAGGCTTGGGCGTAGGATTTAGTGTATTAGTGTGTTAGTTTAGTAGTCTTTCTCCATTAGAGAGCTGTGGTATATGAATGCTACTGTTGTGCGTATTTGTGATGGTAGATAAATTAAGTGTTGGAACTAAGTTGATGAGTTTTCTGAGCTGCTGATGGATTTAGTTGGTTTTTTGGGAATATTTTACAACCATGATAGAAAGCTCGGTGATTTTGTGAGCACTTTGCACAACGTGGATTTTCAAAACGTCCTGGGTGGGGACAGAGTTCCGTTTCATGTGGGACAGCGCATTTACGGCATCTAGGTGCCAAAAAGCAGTTAGATGTTGAGTGATGTCATTTCTGGCAGTTGTGGTATTAAGTTTTTGTAAAAATATGAGTGTAGTAAGTGTTTTGTGGTTATCTGGTGTCTCATGTATAATTTAAAAAAATTCCCGTTTATATGAGCGAGAAATTTGGCTGTGGTGCCGTTGGCAAGAAATTTCAAATAAGCATTGGAAGTGGTGCCAGCCAGGGCCTTAACCTTATGATAGGTGGAACAGCAGGTTTAAGAAGTTGTGTTAATTGATGTAACTTAAGTTATTCCTGTCTGGAGATTACTATTTCTTTTTTTTTTTTTTTTTTTTTTTCGTTTAGTGTATTGAATTTAATAGCTGAGATAAAATTGTGGACATTCTGAGTTAGGATATGTTTCGATTGCTTAGGTGTTTTGCTGTTTTAGCGGATTTAGTGAATCCATCGATATTATCAATGTCCTCGTCAGAGTTATTATTGAGGATGTATTTTTTTTCTTTTGGTTAGGTTATTGTTTGAGAAGGGGTGTAATTGCATGCACTGGAATTATGATAATAGTCTAACTGGTCCCTGAGGAGCAGAATCCGCTTCTGACGGTCTTCTAATATCCGATTTAGTTCCAAAGCAGCGTGATTCGGATCTCGGACAGGGCGGTGTGCTTCTATAATGGTACAGGATACTTGGATAGTAATAAATTTCTTTTCATATCCTTGAAGTTGCCGTTTCATATTATTGAATTCCTTAATTGAAATATTGTCGAGTGAGATTATCCGTATCTGGAACAGTGTCCATTTCATCTTCGTTTACATAGTGATCAGTGGGAACAGTCCACTCAATTTTATCCCATGGCTTCTCCACTCTAGAGATTAGAATCTCTGGCGATTTAGTTCCTTACCCTGCAAAATTTTCTCTCTCCATTGGCAATTTTTATAATTTATTTTGAATTTATAACGCGATTTTACTTCAGTTTAAAAAATTACTCTTCGTTATTTTGACCATATTAACCAAATTGTTGATCACAATAAGTGATGCATTATCCAAGTTTCATGTACACCAATGGGCGGGATTTCGGGTATTCGACTATTATACCGAATGATAACATTAACCGCTATCATATCAAACAGCGTCTACTTTGGTATCAACACAAAGCTAAAATCTGT
Source organism: Stegodyphus mimosarum (assembly GCA_000611955.2). Classification (NCBI taxonomy): domain Eukaryota; kingdom Metazoa; phylum Arthropoda; class Arachnida; order Araneae; family Eresidae; genus Stegodyphus; species Stegodyphus mimosarum. Next base: position 596,945 of record KK119726.1, on the reverse strand, counting down.
AAGCTAATTAAATTCACACCTATGAAAGATGGCCTGATTTACAGAAAGGCAAACGAGTCATGGACCCCATGGTTTTACTTTCAAGAACTCTCCAAGCTTCCTATAGTTTAGTAGTCTTTACAATAATAAATATATAAAATAAATTAATTTAAAAAAATATATAAAGTATTTTTCCAGTTCTAGTTTATAATTATATAAAATTTGAAGCAGAAATCAATTTTTAAATCTCCTATTTTAATACTTTTATGTCTTAGGAAAAAAAGAAAAAGACACTGCGCCTTCGAGATTAAGAAATACAGTATTAAAAAAAAAAAAATCTAATCCTATTAAATTACACGCATTTTTCGCTGCACTTCATGCAAACTGGTTTGCTAGAATTAATTATTTTAATTTAACGATCCTTCAAGGCAAGTTGAAACTGACATAAAAATCTGCAAATTTTGAAATTAAATATCCTGGTCAATTTTTATCGCACGGGAGTCAAAATTTCTTATTTTATTTTTTGATAACGAATGTAAAATTTTCCAAAATATAATTCCAGGAATCGGGACACCGCATTAAAAGTTAGGTTTCGTTATTTGTCCAAAATTAATTTAAAAAATAATTTTGACGTTGTTAAAACATAAATATTTTCATCATTTAAATACTTCTGTAATTGGAAGCATATGACTACAAACAACGATTGCGATGCATACGCATGTACTTACGTCACAAAAAACCCATTTTTAAACCATTTTGCAATCCTTTTTGAAATAGAGTCCTTTATTCTGTCCGTGCGTAGAAACGTTACAAAAAAAAAAAAAGTCAAGATGGATTCGGAAACGATCAAATTATGATTGAGATAACATGATTTTGCATGTTACAAAAAATATCGGGAAATTATTCCCTGTAACAAAATAATTTACTCAGAACTTAGTAAGAAGTAACTCTAATTCGGATAGTCGAATGTTTTGTTGAGGTGTTTTGACAGATGAAGTTTCTTGTCATAATTTTTTGATTCAAATTAAAATACATCACAAGAATTATCACCTTCATTTGGAAACTATTACTTGTTTAGCAACATATACTATTAACAGTTCCATATCTGAAGTGAACATGAAAGAACGCTACGAACTGACGACGAGTCCTGTTATAAATTTAATTATTCATCATTTTAAAGATAGTAAAATTATTCGAAAAATCCTTGATGTAAAGCGTTCAGCTATCGTAGATGTTATAAAGCGATGGAAATTGTGTGGAACGGTTGAAGATGCACTGAAGTCTGGACCACATTCCAAACTAATACGAAAGAGTAGGCGTTTTATGCTATGACAAACATTATGCAGCAACAAAACCTATTTAATAATGTGAAACTTACAGCGGATTTAGAAGAATCGTTTGCAATGAAAGTAACTGTGAAACTGTTAGAAGAATCATTAGAGTATATGGATACAATGGGTGAACAACAAGAAAGAAATTCTCCAGCGACAAGAAAACAAAGAAAATACGTTAGGTGTTTCGCAGAATCTATGATAAGCAAAGGTTTATTAAATTAAAACAAGGTTATATTAGCAAACGAATCACAGTCTAATACATTTGGATCTGATAGACGAATGACTGTATGGCGAAAGCCGAAAAAAATATAGAATCCAAAAAATTTATTGGCTATTTTTAGCACGAGGGTAAAGGCATAATGGTTTTGAAGAAGAATGATTGCCTCTGGAATGGGAAATAGTTTTTATCGAAAATAATTTGGATGAGTATAAATATATGAATATTCTTAATGAAAACTGAAAGTATGTGCAAGAAAACTTGGAATGCAAAACGTATTGAAGTTGTATTAGGATAACGATGCTAATCATACAGCTCTGTATGATCGTTTGAGTCTGAGAAAGACTAGGGAAACAAGATATTTTTTCCAAAGCACTACTAAAAACAGTTCTTGCGGACGAATAGTACAAAATAGAACATTCTTACGCACACAAAATATTAGTTGAACCAATGCCAAAGTGCATGAAAAGTGTAATTTTTGTTAAAAGATATCGAACAAGATATTTAATGTGTTGTTATTTTTGTGTTTTTATTAAATACAAAGTGTTTGCTCAGTGTGTCTGAATACTTACGTGAGTTTATTTTTTGGCTGTTTGTATATCCCCTCCCCCCAAAAAAAGCTTTGAATAATTTTTTCCTTTAAAAAAAGATGATGAATATTATGTGTGGAAAAAAAGTAAAATTATTTCAGTAGTATTTAGTAACTGATATTTGCAAATAAAACTGGGAAACATAAATGTCCGAAAACAAATGTGAACCAGTACATATCAAGGAATGACTTATCATAAGAAATGATTTTTCCGTCTTGGAAAAAAGACTAAATTCTTTAATTCTGCGTTTTATCCGTATACTTTATTATTGAATTTGTAAACAATTTAATTGCATCCGTTTGGTCGTGTATCTGTAATTTAATTAAGGTTTGTAGTGATATCAATGAAAATTCTTTAGACATCCCATTTTTTCGGTTTCTTTCGAGGAAATAAATAAGATCTTTGTTTAAAATATGTAAATTTGTATTTTACGTAACACATAGTAAACTGAAACCAGGACAACAATTTTCCCCAAAAAGCTGAAATATACAGGGTATTTATAAAGTCCCGGACCCATTTTGATGTTTAATAACTCATAAAATAATGAATATATAAACAAACTTATGGCATTTATTGATGGAATAACTTATATATTTTCCTTTTCAGGTTTGAATATCTTTATTTTTGTAAATATCGTCTGCGCGTGTGGTTAATTTCAGATAATTTCATTTTCCAGCCTAAATATCTTTTCTAAATATCGTCTGCTTATTAATTGCATTTTTCTCTCTTTTGTTTTTGGCAACTATTGCAATGTTATGTTTACTTTTGATGTGTTTTTTCTAGTACTTTTGGATGTGATGTAAAGGACAACGTTTACAGGAGGAGAGTGTCGAACATTGATGACCTAAAAGCCATAATTACAACCGGAATAGCCTCTGTGGATGCCGACATGCTTGCCGGTACCTCTCGTGAAATTGAATATCGACTTGATATTCTCCGTGCGACGAAGGGGGCACATATGGAAGTTTATTGACAAGGGTCATGAAACTTTTTGAGTCTATCTAACCATTATGTTATTAATTTTAATCTATCTTTATTATTTTATGAGTTATTAAACATCAAAATGAGTCTGGGATTTTATAAACACCCTGTATATTTTGTTCAGTAACTATGAATGAAAAATAATAATGTAGATTATAGAATATAAACACACACAAAAAAAAAAAAAAAAAAAAAAAAACTACGAAGAATGTACTGTTACACATTTTGCCTCTAGTCTGTAGTTTTGTGAATCTCGTCTTGAATTAAAAGCAGCGATCTCAAACCGGCGGCCCTCGAAGCAATTTTATGCGGCTCGCGAATACATTTCAGTTATGCGCCAAAAAAATCTATAAATGGAGATAATTCATTCACAGTATCGTATGACTCTTATTTAGTTTTGAAAATACAGATTTTATTAACTTTTATTCGTACTTGTCAAAAAATAAATGAGCTCAGTTACGAATTTTTGCACTAAGAATAATCGCTTTGTTTGGGCATGATTTATATGAGAACAACTTTTTTTTTTGCAGTTAAAAATTAATCAGAGAAGAACCGGATTGACCGATGAGCATCTATAATCCGTAATGAAGATAATTTCTAGTAAATTTTCTCTAAGGTTATAAGGTATTTCTCCCGCCTTCTTAGCATGCCTTCGTGGTGTAGTGGTCAGCACAATCGGCGCACATTCGAAAGGTCCGAGGTTTGAGTCCCGGCGAGGGCAATGTTCATTTTTCATCTCTCCTGCTCTCAAAAAATACGCAATGTGTCTACAAGGTTATAAAGTTTATCAGAACTGAAACGCCATTAAGTGTTAAGTTGTAGTCAGAAGTAAAGAAATTTATAATTATGTGCATACAAACATACGTATTTTTATTCATGCATCGAAGAAAAATTTAATAAATAATAAAAAGAGACTAGGCTGTTATTATTTACTCTCAAGTTTTGTCCCACTTGCAAAGTTTTCAGAATTTACTTTTTATTTAAATTAAAGTAAGTTATTTAAGGATTAATTAAACCTGTTAGAATTATTTGCCAATCTGGAAATTCAATATTTAGCTGTAATTTAAAAATTTAATGTTAACTGTTTAATATTTACAAAACTGTCTTGCAGGTTTCTGATAGAAAATAATTATAAATATGTATTATTTTCCTTTGCGATGTAATTATTATTTATGTAAATATTTAGTAACTAAAGTTTAAAATTTACTTATAGTATTTTTTATTTTCTTCATGAAAATTTTCATTTTGTTTGAAAAAAATTCTGCCCCACATGCAGTTTGAGTTTGAGACTACTGATTGAAATAATAATTTAGTTTTACTTACCACATGGAAATCCATCCTTTTCCACTATTATTAGAACGTAAATCGTGTGCCGTCTGAATGAAAGTTCATTGAGAATATTTTCTTATATACTTCTTTTAAACAATGAGCAAATTCTAAATAAGGATTACGGTGAAACTTCTCCCTTATCGTAATACCTCTGGCCTAATTTTATAAATGTAAAAATTCCCCTTCCCCCATAACAAGAGAAATGTATGGTACGCGTTGAAAGGAGTTAAGAATCAAATGCTCTATGAATGCATTTATTCTTTATTTTATGCTTTGTACGCCTTAATAATTAGTTAAAAAAGGCTTCGACATATGTAGGAAAGGGTTTGCTTTTTTGCTTAACCGGAGAGGTCGCTTCTAATTGGCACGTTACTTTCACTAACGAAAGTAAGAGAAAAGGAATTTGATATTGTTTGATGGCCCGCTATTGTGACTTTTTGGAGTGCGATGAGCGGAGCTGAGGGGCACTTTCGAAGCGAATCTCTTGCAACAAAGACGTTGACCCCAATTTTAATTACCATAACTTTAACTGAATGGCACGTTTCTCTTTCACAGAACATTGTTTTCCGTGAGGAAATATCTAAAATGAAATATTAAAATACCATTTGATAAAAAGATTATTATTAATTGTTTTTGCATGAGAACTATTACTTTCATTTTTTTAAAACCGTCTTGCGTAGTTCAGCTCAACTGTTGACTTTATTAATTTTAATACAGGCAACTCGAAAATTTATAGGATTTGAATTGCAACAGAATGCTTTTTAATGGGCAGCAACGGGAACGCGCCGGTTTCGGATAAGAAGTTTGCCCCGATAATTCAATATAATAATCCTAGAACTTACTTCATCATGTTTCTCGATGCTATTTGCAGAAGGTGAGCATACGAGTGTTTCTGAGCTGTCGTCCAAAATTAAATAAATGTTACTGAAAATCACCCAGATTAATTGAAATTAAAACACATAACACGAATTAATATTTCAGAAAAACAAAATGAACATGTTTATTAATAACTTGAAAATCGGGAAAGTCTTAGTATGATGGTGCGTACTTCGAAATGTCTACTTGCTTAGAAGTTTGTTGTCGCAGTTTTAAAAATTCGCTATATGTATAATGAAGCTTCAAACATCATGTGCGGGCATAGAATATCATTTTTCGGGAAATCTTATGAAAGACAGCAATCCCTTATCAGCTTCCTCCTTGCGTAACTTTCTTGCCCAGCGTGTTTCCTTTATCTTTCTTCGTTCTCATCACATTTCTCCTTCCTAAGTATATGTTCGATTATTTTTTCGTCATCTTGAGAGTGCGATGGGAATAAGATTATCTACATCCATGGTGTTGTGGTCAGCACCCTCGACGCTTAACCGAGAGGTCCGTGGTTCGATTCCCGGCGAAGGTGTTGCTCATTTTTCACCTTTCCTACTTGAAAATAACGTAATGTCTCTAGAAAGCCTGCACATCCTCTTCACTAATATTAATCTTCTCGGGATATGTAAGTAAATCCCGGATATTGGACGGGGGCACCGAATGTGTTCTAAAATCAAAACAATCTCTGTCACTCGATTCGTCAACTACGAACATGACCATAGACCCCAATTTTCACTTACAGCGACATTAACTCTTTGAAAATCCAAACCCTTCGCTAGCTTGTATCCTTAAAATACGGAACTGCCCGAAATACTTTTCCGGTTTTACAGCAATTTCCTCCCCTCCCCATCCATTAACGCAAAAATAGGTGTGAAAATTTCAAATGACATCCTTTCTACTCTCTAACAAAGATTTCATTAGCCTTTGACCGTATTCTTTATAAACCTATTCTGAAGGTCTTAAACTGAAATCAGAGCATCAACAACGAAATGTCACGTGCAACCTAAAGATAAGAAACCGCAATTAAACCTCTTAGGACAAGCTGTCTGCAGTAAACTGATACAATGCATTTGGGGAAACTGTACCTGCTACCGCATACCTTAGGGGGAAGGAAGAAAACAAGATAGAAATCTCGGCCGTTTTGGGGCGGTTGTGGTCGTTTATATGAAATGCCGTGTGGGTCGGTTTGGTCGTCAAAGAGTTAAATATATGTTTCCAGGAAAGAGACAAAGTAAATATCAGTGTGAATTGTTCAATATGAATTGTTTCTGAGAATCGTGGACACTACTTCCAAAGTTCATATATGGACGCATAAAAGGCGATCCGTAGTTTATATTTATATTCCAGATAATTCCTTATTGATTCCCTACTTGGATAATGCTTGTTACGTTGGGTGGCAGAAACATAACACAAAGGTTTTCCACGTTTAACACTTCAGATTTCTAGCCCGTTGCATACTCTTAATCCCATAGGCTTAAATTTCGGATTTAAATTTAGATTTTCAGAAGCGCCGCTTTTCTTATATTGCCGGCTAACTGGGTACTGTCACGAGGGATTTTACTCTAATTTGATTTTCTGTTTGTTTGTTTACTGTTTGTGTTGAAACTGGATTTTGCTTAATCTGAATACTAATTTAACCTTCTAGACCGCCTGATGAATTTTCATCGGTTCTTTAACTGACAGTATTCGAATGCTAAGCAAACAAAACAGAATTTAAAAAAAAAAAGTTATTAACCTCAGCTCCAAGTAAGTAACTCAAACTTACTACGATTTCACGCGGAAATAACTGACAATGAAATTCTTTACAGGTCAACGTTTTAAGTTAAATCACATCTCCTAGCTTGGATAAGAGCCCGCCTACCTTTTAATATTTAATCAAAGGGGAAACTCACCAACTAGCAGAACTATTGCTTACGCTAGCCAACAAAGAGAAACTAAGGTAGGTTTACGTTGTCAATCTTTTAATTTTTTTTTTTAAATTTTTTAAAGATACATTTTTTTTTTATTTTTATAGAAGAAACATATTTTTTGCTTGATTTAGAAACAAAAATTTCATTGTTGTTATTATTATTTAGAAGAGGCGAAGATTCTTTTGTTATTTAAAAGGGGAAATTTCGTTGTTTTTATTTAAAAGAAGCAGATTTCTTTGTTTGAAATTTAGAAGGAAAATTTTATTTCTAATTATTTAAAAAGGCTAAGATTGTTTTGTTGCTTAGAAGGAAAATTTCCCATTATTATTATTATTAAAAACTAGCATTGATTGTTGTATTACTGGGGACTATAATAATCAAGATAAAAAAAAAGCTAACTTTTAATGCGGTCTATCAGTTACTGTATTTATATTTGAGTAAGTTTTATACTCATTAAGAAAATGCAAAATTATAAAAAGTTTGACTCCCTTGCGAAAAAAAATTGATGTGGACAAAACATTTAAAATTTGCAATTTTTTATGCCATTTTTAACTGGGCTCGAGGGATTAATTAAGTGATAGTAATTCGGAAAAATAAATTTAAATGAAGTGCAGAAAAAATGTGTATAATAAGCTATACAAGGAAGTCATGTGGTGTCCACACGAGAAAGTTAATGAGAGTTTCATGTGGTCATAATTAATGTTATTATTCGGATATTGTTATAAAATTGTTGAAATCCTACCTGTTCGTATACGAAAACATGGAAAATATATCGCTTACTGTGATCAGCAATTTGTTTAATATTATAAAAATATTATAGTAGAATAAATTTTTTGAACTCAAGTATGGTTTCCAAATAAGCTCAAAAGTGATAGTTAAAATGCCTAGTAACAGAAAAATGTCACCATATAAAAGATTAAGTGGGTTAAGCTTGGTTTCAATTTTAAAGAATCATTTTAAATTAGGCGTAAAAAACAACCTAAGTTGACGTAGATTTTCTATAATGTTATCAATTTTGAGAGGGACCGGATACTAGTCCTTTTTCTTTAGGAGTAAAAAAAAGAAAAAATAATAGTGTTTTCCCCTTGAAATAAATATTACGCCAAACTAAGGCAGTTTTTATTTATTTATTTATTATTATTTTTTTTTTTATTTAGCATTTTACACTGGCAAGAACTCTTCAATGAAGATACCTTTCGAGTATTAAGATTAAGGATACAGCATCGTTCAAATAACTTCCAGAAATCTTATGATCAGTTCATAAAAAGGACTTTCTTGCATTAGACATTATGCACAGTTCATAAATAAACTTTTGCATTTCCCTCAAAAAATGCTGTGAGAATACCTATTTATATATGTTTCCTGATATTTTTGTATTGAAATAGTTAAAATCCATCATTATTTTGAATGCTTTATTTTTTATCGTTTAATACTATCATTCGATTAGTGCAGTGGCTCCCCAATGGGGTCGGTTTGGACATCCTGGGATCGACGAAATTTTCAAGGGGTTCTATGATAATCAAAATGGATCAATGGATGAATATGCCCAGGCAACTGATCGGCATAATAAAAATCGTATTGAATACAAAAATATGTATTGATAAAAAAGATAATTAGTTCTTTATTGATATAAAGCTATAATATAAATGAATCAAGTCTTATACAAAACAGTTTTGGATTACAGTTACACTAAGTTTTGGATTTAAAAGTCATCCGAAAGAAATACCCAAACTAAAAGTTGTTACCGAACTAATTTATTGATTTTCCCTCTTCTCACCAAGTGGAAGAAGACTTTAATCAAGTCAATAACTTACTATGGAAAACAAGAAATAGGCTGAATATTTCCGAAAGAGGTGATTTAAGAATTAAGATAACAACTGTAATGCCAAATATTAAAAAAAAAATGCATCCATACATTCAGAGCAGCCATGACATTCATTAAAATTGAACTTTTAGGAAATTAGAATCTGTAATTCTGTATCTGAAAACTTGTTTATGTTTTGTTGTTGCTAATCCCCTTGGGGCAGGAAAGCGTACACCAAATCCAAGAGATCTTGCCGCACAAATAAATCACAGACGGCATCATGCTCAGCCGACAACTGTCTCAGGGAGACGTCTATACAATCCAGCAAGGAGATAACTGGCACATGAGGGGAAGGTCCTTACCCCCCTCCCCGTTGAATTTCATGCTTCGAAGATGCCCGCTTCTGAATCTCGACATGGCCGTTTCCAGACCCAGTCCTTTTACTCAAAAGTTACAGGTGTTTATGTTTTAAAACAACTAATAATAGTAATGCAAAAATTATTATTATTCTGCTATCGGGACTATTTGCATTATTACTCTTCTGTTATCAGGACTAGATTCAGAAATGTATGTCTGGATGTATGTATTTATGTATGTATATAACGCATATTCCGGCGTATAGCGCGCACTTGAGATTTCAAACTACATTTTTTAATTTTTAGGCATATTCACCGTATAACGCGAACCCTTTTCGTTACGAAGGAACTTGAATGATACATGTGAGATGCTATTATCGTTTGAAGTCGTCCATTCAAAGATTTTTCGCAGGCTTTCTAACAAAGGTATAGTGAATTGACAAGCGAACAGGGGGACAATATGTGTGTACATGGTGGTGGTGAGAAAATGCTTAAAGGAGTAAATAATTCTGCAAAGAGGGTGGGTTTTATTCTATGCAGGTAAGCACAAAAATGTTATTCTAAAGTTTCGAGAAAAGGAGGAAATAATTTTGGATTTGAATGTGCTTTTGAGTCGAATTAATTCGCGGAATTAGGAGTCAGATGTTTCACTTTCTGAAGCCGTTATTTTGAAGTGAACATTGAAGGCTTTAGTAAACGGCATTTGCTTTAGCTGAAACACAGTTGATGTAGTGTTTCTTTTTAGTAGTAAATATGGCTTCTGCTAAACGAAACAAACATAGTGAAGGTTTCAAATACAAAGTCATTTAATTTGCGAAAGAAAACGGAAATCGTGCAGTCGAAGAATGTTTGTTATTGGTGAAAGCTCCATACGTGAGTGGAAGAAAAATGCTACTACAATAATTAATAGGCTAAAGGATGAATGTGCTTTGAGGAAAGGAGTAACGAAACAGTATCCAACCTAGAAGAAAGTGCTGCGAAGTGGGTTCTAGAAAATCGCCAGTAACAGCATTTATGTACACTGCGCGGAAAAAAAAAAAAGGTGGAGGGCGGCAGTTCTAGATCTTCCGTTCTAATGGGCCGATTGACAAAATTCAAATTGCGTTTTTATGTCTCCGAAGCACGACTTAGGATGTATATTACATTTATATATAGCACTGTTCTATGACACAGAATCGGACTTTTTCTGAAATGACATGCCAGTTTTTTTCCATATTTCGATTCTACGACTCAAATTATGCCTAAATATTATATTTTACAAAATTTGGTGCGAAATTTACCGAGAAATTTAAAAATTTATCTTGGCGCAATTTTTTTCAGTTTGCTCCAAGAATAATTCACTTCACCAACTTCTTAATTTATAGGAACCTATTTTCCTTTACTTGTTTTCATTGTACATGAGTGGAAAAAAGGTCACCTTCATTACTTTCAAATAATTTTAACAAAGTGCGTAAACCACATTTGGCGTTATTATCGCTTGTAACGAATATGGCAAATTTCAAAACACACTAATATGTAAATTCGCTTATATCTTAGGAAATTTGGAATAAAAAATTCTAAATTTTTGCAAGTATGCCTAGAAATACATCTACTTTAAGACGATGTTAAAAATTTTATAGGTTATAATAAAAAAGTTTTTCGAAAAATTTATAAAAATTATTTTAAAATACGAATTTTAAAAATAAATAAAAAAAACTGTGCGAATTATATTTGGATTAAGGTAAAATTTCGAATTCTGGAATAAGGAATCACGTACGTTTAATTAAAAAAAGAGATATTAATAAATATATATATCAGATTCAATAAACATTGAGGAGCTAAAATTTTGAGAGCTAATGTTTTAAAAACTACTCGTACGAATTTTACAAAACTTGGCATTTTGGTATAATGAGCCGTAGAATCAAAATATGACAAAAAATTGGCATGTCATTTCGGAAAAGTCCTATTTTGTGTCAAAATACCTATATTAGAATAATGCTATATATAAATCTAATACACGTCCTAAGTCGCTCTTTCGAGACATGAGAAACGCAAGTTGAATTTCGTGAACCGGCCCAGTAGATCGGGAGATAACGAAGTGTCCCCCACCCCTTTTTTTTCGCAATGTACCTACAGAAATCATCATTATTGAAATTCATCTTTTCCTTATTTTTAAATCTGTCATAGATACATACATACATACACATGTGCTTTCTTTATCCGGTCCCGATAGCAGAAGAGTACTCATTACTCTAATTAATCATTTTCTGGGTCTCATTGTTATGTTAGTTATTTATGCTCAGTTATTTGTATTATGATTATGTCTATACCGTATATTATAGAGAAAAATGTAAGGGGTTCGATTAAAAACTATTATTTTAAAATTATTTAAAAGAAAAAGGCTGGGAATCCATGGTTTAATATTACCAGATTTCTCAGAAGCTTTATGTACGATAAATTCGATAATTTGACGTATTAAATAGTTCAGTAATTCGGTATATTTAACAGTTCCATAATAAATTCGATAACAGGAGATATTTAATAGCTCCATAAAACAAAAATTCGAAAATTCGTCATATTCAATATTTCCATAATAAATAAATTCCATAATCCGATGTATTTAATTGTTTCGAAGTCCCGAAATTATCGAATTTTTGCTGAAAAAAGTTACCATTATACACTTCTTTTGAAAATGTCACAGTGCTCATCAATAAGAATTTTAAAAGTTATTTTTTTATTTATTTCTTTTGAGATCATATTTTATTTAATTAAACCGGATCTAGCGAATTAAACTTTCGGTTTCTTTCTGGATCGTTCCAGATACAAAGAGGGGGGAGGTTGGTGTGCTTCAACCAGACTGTTAAAATACAGTTAATATGAAAGCTCTTTTAGACCAATCCTGTACATTCAGTAATCGTGCTTTCTCTTCAAATCTCGTGGTCAAGTCGTTCGTTACCTGAAAGGCGTGTCGCGATGATAGAGCGAAAAAGATAATTAATCTGAAGAAACCCGAGGCGGCGATGTCGGCCCTGCAGAAGAACTAGAAAAGACAGAGAGAGAGAGAAGCGCCTCGGATAAAAAAAGCTCGTCGGGGACTAAAAATAAGAGAGGTTGGCAGCTCGGAAGACGCAGAGCGAAGATGCTGATGAGGAGTGCATGGTGGGACGCGGAAGGATGGGCGCCGGCCGAAAATGAATTCCATCCTCGTCAGCCCCAGTGGAGGCCGCTTCGACTTTGATGATGGGGGCACTTACTGCGGCGGGTGGGAGGACGGCAAGGCCCATGGCCACGGCGTTTGCACGGGGCCCAAGGGTCAGGGAGAGTACAGCGGCACCTGGGCTCAGGGTTTCGAGGTGTCTGGCGTCTACACATGGCCCACGGGCAGCACCTATGAGGGCCAGTGGGCGAACGGCAAACGCCATGGCCTGGGCGTCGAAACCAGGGGCAGGTGGATCTATAGGGGGGAGTGGACAGAAGGATTCAAAGGACGCTATGGAGTAAGACAAAGCATCTCATCCGCTGCCAAATATGACGGCACCTGGGCCAATGGACTGCAAGATGGATATGGTTCCGAGACATATGCAGACGGAGGTAAGCGCCCCTATAATTCTTCTCTTAAAGACATAGCGCATTTATCACTTAACCCAGGGACTTCCAAACGTTTTATTGCATAGCCTTCTTTTAAAAAAATGGTTTTCTTCTGCGATTCCCTTTTACAGTTTCTTCTGTAATATACAGTACACAGCATAATCAAAATGTAAATAATTTTACATAAATAATTTCAAGATAACAAGCAGATTAAGATTATGAACAGAAAATTAACAAATTAGGAAAAAGTGGTTTATTAGATTTATGTTTAATTATTTTTTGGTATTATTATTATTATTAATTTTACAAGTATAGACAGGTTTTCAGAAATAGAACCTTAGATTCTAATTGCAAAAAAATTTCGATTTTAATGAATGTGATGGATGCACGTAATATATTGATGCAATTTTTTTAATATTTGGTTTAAAATTGCTTAATTTAAATTTTAAATCACTTTGTTTAAAAATATTCAGTCGGTTTCTTGTTTTCCATTTTAGTTTCTCGTTCTTTGTATTTTTTTAATTATAATTATTGTTATTTTTCTTAATTATGTTTTCTTGTGTATTTGCGTTTTACTTTCTTATATTGCATTTATTACATGCAAAAAAATAGTTTAAAATATTATTGATTTAAAAACAAATTAAATTATTTTAGCGCATTTTTTCTCTTATATTTATTTAATATTTCTTTGCTTACTATATGATATAGCTTTATATCAATAAACAATTAATTATCAATTGTATTAATAAATTTTTTATAATCAGTGGGATCTTATTTCGGCTTATTTGATGCCGTTGCATATTCGGCTGTCGACCCCAGATCATCATTAAAATTTCATCCACTCCTCTCAGAATGTCAACGCCGTTGGGGAACTCCTGACTTAACCGAATAGAATCTGCCCCTAAACGCAAAGACTGATGAGTAGAAATTATGTCAATTGGTTTCAATGCGAAGCTATCTATTTGCTAATTAAGCATATTTTAGAAACTACTCGTAATATTCATCCCAATAGTAATGAAAAATACACGCCAATATTTTTATTGCGTTTTTACTTTCTTAGTTAATTATTAAGATAATTATATTGAAAAATCTGCAACACTATTTATTAATTATTCCATTGATTGTGACGAAGATTACGCGACAATAGTTTGTTAATTATTGCGTTTTTACATTTCCGTTTATTAATCGTTTCGAAAAATGTGCGACAACATTTGTTAATTATTGCATCAATTGTATCGAAGATTACACGAAATATTTTGCTAATGATTGCGTTTTTATTTTTCCGTTTGTTTAAATATTTCGGAAAATGTGCAAGAACATTTGTTATTTATTTATTCCGTTTATTAATTACTGAATTTAGAAACTAATTAATTACGAACACGCGGAATATTTTTCTTTGAACAGTGATGAAAAATATTCCACAGTGTGCGGAGAGATGTACAATAATAATTTGTTAATTAAAGCTTTTTCGTCTTTCGTTCGTTAATTATTGTGAAAGAAAATATATTTATTTATTTTTGGATTTTTATTTTAGGGTTTGTTTTTGATTGTTTTAAATTTTGAAAAACAATGATATTCGTTGATTATTACGTTTTTACTTTAGCAGTTGTTAATTACACCGTTAATTATCTTGAAAAACACACTACAATAATTTTTATTCGTTTATTGCTTTTGTAAATTATTACGAAAAATACACAACATTTTTTTAGTTAGTGTGATCTATTTTAGTGTTTCATAACTATGTTAATCACTTCGAAAAATGCACAACAGTATTTGTGGTTCATTTATTGAGTTTTATTAATTTTTGGGAAAAAAATAAACACGCAGCGATATCTGGTAATCATTGCTTGTCTTATTTTTGCATTCCTTAATTATTGCATTAATTTCTTCAAAAAATGTAGAACACCATTTGTTATTCGTTTATTGCGTTTATTAAATATTCTGAGAAATATGTAAATGTATTTATTTTAAACATTATGCTTTTCTTCTAGATGTTTAATAAAACACTGATATTTATGTATTAAATATTTCCAGAAACCCGTATTCGAATTTTTTATTTTTTTCACTTACATATAAAGTCCTGCCAGCGATGAACTGTTGCCAGTCAACGATGTATAAAATGTTTCATTTATCTGCAGTACTACAGAGCTGCTCACTATAGAGCAAATTAGTCATTTATAAATTCATTTTGCCTTGTATCGAAAACTAAAGTTAACGGTTATGAGGAAAGTTTGTACTATCATACAGCCTGCAAACTATTTTATGTATTTCATTTTGAATTTTGTTCAGAAGTTAATATATGTTCTTAATATTCCGATATGTTTTTGGTTATACCATCTGAAGTTCAAAAAGGAAATGTAGAAAAGCGGAACTTTTGAAATTTAAAAATTCTTTTTGGATTGATTTTTAATTTTATTCAACTGCAAAGGTTTAGGCTAAATACGTTAACCAAAGCTAGCTGTTATTTTCATTATATATATATATAATGAAAATAACAGCTTAAACTGTTAAACTTAAATATAATTTCTTAACAGAAATTATATATATATAAAGAGAAGTGAGATTACGTGTATAGTACATCTGCTTTTAAATATTTATTCTTCTTGAAAGTTTGTAAGATTGATTAATAGCAAATTCATTTAGATGGCGTTTAGATAACGGTAAACTGTAATCTGAAAATTTCAAGCAGCGATTTTTAAAAAAATTCATTGTTTTCTTTCATTTGTGTATTTATTTATATTCTCGAGAACTGCCAAGAATTGTTTGAGTTTCGTACTTGAATCTGGATGTAAAGAATTATCACTTCAACGAAAAGACAGCAAACTGGCAATAAGACGTTTTAAATGAGGATTATCGGCTAGTTATTATGAAGAATGCATAGAATTATTCTTTAAGATCGTTAAAAAACACTTGAAACGAATTACTGCTGATTCTTCGTACTTCACTAGCATACCTACAACTCTCTGACGAATTGAATATGCGAATGCATGAAACTTTGCCAAGATTCAGATGTCACTGTTAACGCTGGAAATAATAACTAACGTAAACAATAACTAAAGTAAGCAACTCGTGCATTAAAGCTCATTCATTTCATAATATCCTAAAACTAATATCTAAACAGTTCACAGAATGCAAATCATAAAATTAGGTAATAATAATAAGGCTTATAACATCCTATGGATTGTTATATCGGAATCTTAAAGTTTACAATTTTAAATATATAAAAATAACGTCTTAGCTGTCTTCCGAAATAAAACTAGGATTGTACTTTAAAGTGCTTTAAAAATATCTACCGTTCTCGGCTGCAAAACAAAGAATAATTAAGCTTTTTTATATTTTCCAGTGCTTTTAGATACTGAGTTAGTATTTTTATCTGTTAACAGTTCGTATAAAATTTGTGAATAAACATGCCAGAAAAGCAGAACTCAAAATTTTGCATCTTTTTTTACAATACCAGTCATTAAAATTTTTTACAGGTGAAGATATCCGGAGCAAGTCTGGGTGCCTCCGTCAATTTACATTCCAAATATGAATAGCGTAGCGAATATATAAAAAAACTGTGGCAACACTTAACAAACAGTTCACACTCTGTAAACGTAAATATTGATCAATGAAGTGCGTCGTCGCCACACACATTTGTTTTTCTTCGCCTTTTCTCGGATAAGATTCCTGAGAAACGAAGTCAACTGTTTTTTGGCCATTGCTTAAAAGCAAAATTGAAGAAAGTTAATTATTTTGTTAGTTTGCCTTAAAAATGAAAACTAATGTGACATGCCCGTTCACATGTTGCTAAAAATGTCCACAACTTCTTAGAAGTGTCAAATACGTTTTCTTCCTCTCGTCAGTTCTCCTGATTTATCGCCTATGGAACATGTCTAGGATTTCGTGGGCCAGCAACTCTATCATCCCTCAAGTAATGCGGGTTGGATCGAAGCAATATTAAGTGCTCCTGCTCAGGTACACATGCAAAACATGTTTGATTCAATGCCAAGGCGAGTACGAGCTCTTTCTGCAGCTCCAATCCAGTACTGATTTTTGGCATTTCATATTCTTAAGTTGCTCTATACATTTAATCTTTTTTTGTATCACTACAGGTGGTATATGGAATCAATTTCAATGAACTCTGATGATTAGGTGCGGGTTAAACCAGTTAGGGGCTCCTGGCAGTAAAATTTCTGGGGCCCCTAAGAAAGTACGTACGCACTTGTATGCTTGAAACGCAATTATACAGTATGTATGCATATTTTAGAACGATTTTGGAACCTATTAATTAAGGTTTAAAATGCAAACAGCATTTTTTAAATGCTTGATCTCATAGGCTTTTTTTTTTTTTTTTTTTTTTTTTTTTTTTTTTTTTTTTTTTTCTGGACTGTTAAGTGTGCATCATGATTTACATGACAGAAGGCCTTTTCTTAAAACTTCCAGGGATATTAATTTCCACTATTTTCCAGTATCCATCCATCGTGGTGGGTTTGCGCTTGGAAAGAGCTCTTTTCCAGAACCCAAAGGCATAATAGTCCATAGATGAAGCATCAGAAAACTTCACAAGAATACCCTGAGAAAGCATATATACAATATCTGTACCATGCATCATTTTTTCAAGGAATGCATTGGCATTTCTCGAAGTATGACTTGTTACTTGAAGTCTCACTCTTTCATGTGGTTGGGATAAAAAAGTGGAATTCCTTCGGTAAATATTGGACGTAAAACTTTCTCTTGATAGTACAGTGAGCTGATTTTACATTTTTTTTCTTACTCCTCTTATTTTTAATTTCCCACTGTAACAGAATCCTGCCACAATTATAAACCCATTACTAAAACTTTCTTTGCGTTGTACATTTTTGTTTCTCTTTTTTTTAATAAATAGACCATTCTTTGTTGCAATCATTTAAGTAAACTCATACTTCATCAAGGTTCACATTGTATTTCCATTTATCTCCTGCAAGTAGTTTTTCATACAAGGTTCTACAAATTGGTTTTCGCTGAGCCACATGCCCCAGCAAAAGCTGGTGACATTATGTTTCTTAATTTTTTACTTCCTTGTGCGAAGTAAAGGAAATATAGTAATCATGAAAAATTCCGGCTACCATATTTCAACGAAAATACCCATTTTGACCGCTACTGAATGCAGTTTAATGATGTTTTTGCGTGACGTCTGTACATAAGGACAGAACAAAGGACTCCTTTCACCAAACAAATTGTAAAATTGATTTAAAATGGATTCAAAAGAGATTTTTTCATGGTGTCCGTAGGTATGTACGTATGTATGTATCTCGCATAACTCAAAAATGAGTAGCCGCAGAACGTTGAAAATTTGTATACAGGACTGCTATAACATGTAGATGTGAACCTCCCTGTTTGGTTGCAATCGGCAGCACGATTAGTATATAAATTTATATATATATATATATATATATATTACTGAGAAAAAGTATATAAAGTAAGTAGTATATAAATTTAAAAAAAGTATATAAATTTATGTATAATATATATATTACTGAGAAAGTTGACAAATTTTCTATTTGTTGTTGAGAGAAAAAAAGATAGAAAAACTAGTAGACAAATCTGCGCGTAGTTGTGCAAAATTTATACCATCTAATATGGGAAATGAAATATATGAGAGAATAACTTAAGGATTGTAAGTACCATGATCCCCTACCTATTTCCATTTTTATGAATTTACAAATTTTATAATATACGTTTGGAACAGAAAAAATAAAAAAAGTTGAAGATACAAAAACAGTGAAAAACAAAGTTAATCTTTTTTTTATTTAAAGCTCCAAAACTGAACTTGTCAAGGGAAAAATATTCTTAAGTCAGTTAAGTGAGTAAAAAAGTCAATTAAGTGAACAACAAGAACCGGGTTTCATTCCGATCAACTCACTAAGACCTCTGTCGTCAATTAGCATAATAATTATTAATTCTAAAATTTTTTTTATATACAATATTTCAAAAAATCTATACAAATTTGAGGCTCTCATTAAATTGATCTCTTTTTCCTACCCGTTTTTGTTGTCGAACACAAATAGAAACAAATGATACAGGGAAAAACTTACATGTAATGCCGAAATAAAATATGTATAATTATTATATGTATGTCTTATTAATAATAATAAGACAATAATAAAAATAATAAAATGCTGTACTAATTACAATGTAAAGCTCAAATTTTTTATCGAAAAATTTGATTGTTAAATGGAAAGGCTAAACAATGGCCAGGTTCGAAAGCGTAATTAAAAGGAAAATACTTTTTGTTACAGTAAAAGGAATGAAGAAATAAATGCGACCATTGAGCGGAATTAAGTAAAAAATTGCTACAAGTGGAGGGGTTTTGCTATAACAAATTATGATGAAAAAAACACTTCCTACCTGTAGGTGCTTCTAGTATTTTAAAGCGAAAGTAGTGATGCTACGGAGCTGTCTCGCGGTAGGTCAGGGATACAAACTGCTACTTAATATGCGACACTTTTACTAACCTATGTTCTGAGAAAGGAGGGATCAGTATTTTTTTTCGGGGGGGGGGTGTTGTTTGTTAAATTTGTTAGACGGAAGCGTCTGAATGACTGAAAAAGGGAGTGCTGGTAGAGTTGGCCAAAGTTACGGAAATGGAAAATGTTTTTGTTAGTAAAAAGTCGGCATTTTTCACGCGTTCGAGCTATAAAAACGTGTTTTCAGAAAAGAAAAAGACTCTTAATTAGTAAAAGTTGTTCAGTAGTGGCCAGCAAATGAGAGAGTATTTATTTATGTAAAGATATACTAACTTAATTTACTGATGTAGAATGTCAAGGATAGAGTTCTGAGGAATTAAATTACATATATACATTAAATTCTTGTTAAAGTCATAAACAAATTGCCTCCTTTCGGTTTAAGCAAAAATTTCATATCACTTTTTACAAGGAATTTAAAGATTAAGGTAAATGCTAGCTTTTTTAAGCGAAAGAGAAATTATTTTATTGGGAACTTTATTGTGTTCAAGTATATTAATGAAGTAGTAAATTTCTTCTTGTAGAAATTCTGTATCATTGTTGATTCTTTTTATCCTGAGAAGTTGGAAATTAATGGCATTAATTATGACTTTTTTCGAGATGTTAGATGTCATATTGGTCAATTTTAGCGTGTTAAATTTGAATTCTCTTCGTTTATCGTAAATTTTAATTTTCTTGTAATCAATTATATTCAAGTCAAGGTACATTATGTTGTTTTGTACAGGGCTAGTATTGTTAAGTTTTTAGCTGGAAGAATAAATATCTGCTCTTTCAATTTTGTTAAAGTTATTAGTTGCTATGATGTAGTCGATATATCTATAAATGAAGGCAAAATATTTAAGTTGTTCCTTATCAAGTGATAATTGAAACTTATGTTCTTGCGTGAAAAGGAAAAGTGTAGAAATGGCTGAAGAACTATTTCCTCCCATTGCAATTCCATTTATTTGCTTATAAAACTTGTTATCAAATAGTAAATAATTGTTAAAGATGACCACTTGCAGGTAAAGTTTCAAATCTTCTTTCGTGATGATCCGGTCGATCTGTGGAAAAAGATCTAGTTACATAAGAAGGCTATTGTAAACTTCTTCTAATGGTAAAGATGTGTATAGATTTTCACAATTATATCAATTAATATTTCCGATATCTATTGTCTGCAATGTATTCAAGACTGTTTCGTTGCTATTAATGATCCAGTTGAAGTTGTGTTCTTGAAAATCGATATCATTAATAAATTTCATTAATAAAAACGTATATCTCTTTGGAAAGTGCAAGTACGTATCCGTCAACCCACAGCTTGTTTCAATTTGACATTTTGAAAAAAGAATAAGTTTAAAATTAGCAGACGATATTTCTCAATTCAAATAATAAGCTAATACCAGAAATTTTTATTCCGAAAGATTTGCTTTAAAAAAAAATTCTTTATCGAAATCATTCTAAAAATATTTAAACAACCTCTGTCCGGAAGCTGTATAAATGGAAGTTTAATAAACAATTAAATATTATTTAATATAATTTAAAGTAGTAAAGTGTTTAATGCTACTAATTTACCAATAATACTGCGATTTAACATTTTTATTTCTAAGTTTTCTTGTATTATTTTCTCATGTTAATATTAAATGTCAAGATTAAAATATGTAATTAAAACTATATTAAAAAATTAAGTATCCTGTGGGCAAGAAAAGTAAACCATGGGAGTGCTAAAGCAATTTTGATGAGTTTTTTAGAATTAAAATAATTGATTATTAAATAAGATGACTATTAAGTTAAAGGTTTAATAAATTTTTTTCTTGACTTCTTTTTAGGAAATTCATTAATTACTTTCGAAGAATCGATATTATTTTAACACTTTGACCCTTAAAGTTCTGACAGTCTTCTTACTCCTATTTTATTAATAGTTTTATAAGGATCTTATGTTAATTAACTAGTTATTATGATTATGATATGTAGTATAACTTTTTCTTCCGTATTCCTTACTTTCTTTCCGTATTCAAATTAGCTTTTACAGTATATATGATGAGGGTTTTGAGGCTTAGCCAAAGCTTTCGGAAATCGTTCCCGCGCTGTTAAAATTTTGCCAGCTTTTATCTAAAAGTCATTATTCCGGCTTATGCATTCTCTCGCAGCTGGTACATTGAACTTATGCGCCGGTAAAATTAATTGAGCCTAGTTTATTGGATATGTAGTCTCAGTTTGTTAAATTTATTCTTGTTTAAAAATGTCAAATCAACGTTCAAACCAAGTCAAGTTGATCAAAGTCTTATCAACGTTTAAATCTAATTAACTTTAATGTACACTGAGCCAAAAAAATCGGGCTAAAAAAATTAGCTAAAAAAAATTGTTAAAAATTGTGCCAATGTCTAAAATGGAATAAAATATTAGAATTATGAATGGTGAGACACCAATAAAAACAGTGCAATAAAAAAAAATCTAAACGGTTTCAGATTTTAAATTACATCCAAAGGGGCGTTTTTTTTTAACACTTTGTGTGTTACCTTTATTTATTAAATATCATGTTCCTCGCACTTAAACCATAAAATTCAGTTCAAGAAAAATATCGCAAAATAATATTAAAATGAGCATATCTTTAGAATTTCCGATACACAATCTCGCGCGCTGGAGATAAAAATGTTTTTTTCTGTACAACGTTGCCATTGCTCGCTTTGAAATCCTTAAGTTTGTTAATCAAAAAATCGTTAAAGTTTTGCAAAATATGAAATAGATAATAAAACAAATTCCAAATTTCAAATTTGGGCTTCTAGATGTCAATATTCCGGTGGAAACGTTCAATATTCAAAATTTGATGGCTCTAGATACCGTTGTTTTATCACAGTGTGAGAAACATACGTACATTTATGCAGATTCTTTATTATTTAATTTCTTTAAATGCAATCTAGGGCGATAATATTTGGTGGTAACAGTTTGGAAAGTGAAACAACGCTTTCAGTGAATCAATGCAAAATGCCAAAACGAAATTAATACTCCTTCTGGGCAAATTCCTTCTTTGGATTAAAAAAAAAGTACAGTCCTATATCTCCTGTTCCACTGGGCCGATTGATGAAATTCAACTTGCGTTTTTCATGTCTCGAAAGCGCGACATAGGATATGTATTAGATTTATATATAGCATTGTTCTAATTGTTCTAATACAGGTAATTTTGACACAAAATCTGACTTTTTCCTAAATGACATGCCGATTGTTTTCCATATCGCAAGAGTAGTTTTTAAATAATTAGCTCTGAAAACATTAGCTCCTCAATGTCAATTGAATTGGATATACATTTATTAATATTTCTTTTTTCATTAAACTTATTTGATTCTTCCTTTCACATTTAGAAATTTAGGTTCATTCCAAATAAAATTCGCTCATTTTTTATGATTTACTTTTAAAATTTGTGTTTTTAAATATTTCTTATAAATTTTTCGAACAAAATTTTGAATTATAACCTAAAAAATTTTTACCATCGTCTTAAAGCAGATGTAATTTTAAGCATACCTACAAAGAATTAGAGATTTTTATTCGAAATTTCCTAAGATATACGTGAACTTACATATTAGCGTGTATTGAAATTTGGCATATATTCGTTATAAGCGATAATAACGCCAAATGTGGATTACGCGCTATGTTAAAATTATTTGAAAGTGTGAATGATGACTTTTTTTCCGCTCGTGCATGATGAAAAAAAGGAAAGGAAAATATGGTGCTATAAATTAAGAAGTGAATTTCGCCAAGTGAATTATTCTTAGTGCAAACTGAAAAAAAAATGCTCCAAGATAAATTTTTAAATTTCTCACCGAGAATTACAAAGTGTAATATCTAGGCATAATTTGAGTCTTAATTTAATCGAAATGTGGGAAAATGCTTGGTATGTTATTTCAGGAAAACTCAGATTTTGTGTTAAAATACCTATGTTAGATTAATGCTATATATAAATCTAATGTATATCCTAAGTCGCGCTTTGGGAACATGAAAAACGCAATTTGAATTTTGACAATCGGCTCAGTAGAAGGGGAGATACAGAAATGTTCTTTCTTTCTTTTTTTTTTTTTTTTTTTTTTTTTTTTTTTTTTTTTTTTGTGTGTGTGTGTGCAGTGTATATCGTTACGAGAGGTGGTTTGTCTGTAGCTTAAGTCGTGTCTTTTACGTTTTTGTGTTAAAATTTCGTATTAAATAAAAAGGTCGTTTTAAAACCTTCCTCGGTATTTTAAAAGATAGAAAGATCTTCCTCCGGATGCATTGGGAAATGGAACCGTCAAAAAAAGGTTTTTAAGTAATTTATAAATTAGGAAACTTTAATGACTTTTCTTTGGCACCATGATATGTCTGTGTGGCAGAATTAAAATTGTACCCAACTTCTTATGAAATTAATGAAAAAAAATTATTTAATTATCAAAATGCATAAGCTTTATATCATCATTATAAATCTCAGCTTTTCTAGATAATTTTTTTCTAAATTCGACAGATTTAAATTACAGAATATTTCAAATTGAATCTATGTTAATTTTATATGTTTCATTCTTATTATCAAGTTCTGTTTTGTGTTGTCACAAATGATATTAAAAGAATAAAATATAAAATTTTCGCGCACTGAAAGTGATTTAGATTCTTTGTCATCATTTTTTTAAAAAAAAGTCTTTTTCTTCTGGCTTGAGATTCTATTCTTCAGATATCAAATATATCAAAACAATTTCTTCTTTATCTAAGTTAAAAAAATTCATGATGGAATCTCGTGCAATAAAACTTTACAAAGTTTTTATAGATCAGTTCCTTTAAATAGGGCTCATTCGGATGAGTGCAGGGCCGGGTTTAGGCTTGATGAGGCCCTAAGCTATCTGCGGAGTCGTTTCAAAGCGATATGAGACTTTTTTTTGTATGTACATGGGGTGTGGAACAATTTCTTTTGGGACCCTCAAGAAAGTAGGGGCTAGTTTTTGCTATAAGATCTGTCTCTGCTATTCCACATAAAACTTAATTAGATCCTAGACTGATCCTGGCGAATTCTCGCGCAGGCGTGAATAAATACCAGAGCAGAAGAAGGGTGGAAAGTAACCCTTTATTGATTAAGTTTAACAGAAAGGCACGATCTTCGTGCGTTTACAAAATTTCGTCAACTTGCGGTGACAGCTTAAATGTTGAACATAATTCAAGCCGAATCTAAAATAGAACGTTAATAAATATATAATAAATAACTAAAATAACACGTTAAATTACACCTAACAGGTTGACTCACAAAAGCCTTACAGGCGTGATAATACTCCGAAATGGCCAAAAGTCTTCCTAGAGTAACGACGAGATAGCAACGAAACGTGCGCTGGCTAGCGAAACCACGCTCTGAATAAACTCAGAGATTTACCCGTTTAAATATTCACTTCACTTAAATTTACATCCTGGAGGGAAAATACTAGGGGAAATTGAGATGTTCAAGAAAACTTATCAACTTATCATATTATATCAGGGTATCAAACTTAAAATAAATTTATTATGCAAAATAAGGGAAACCCTACATACAGCTTATATGTAAATCCGGCATTGAATGGTCGTAAGGATTTGCTGGTGGCATTCGTTTTCTGCAAAATTGTCTTCCAAAATATTGTCATGATTATTATTCCAATTGCACGCGTTTTTTAATAAACATCTGTCTTCCGCTACAGTTGCTTTCTTTTCCGAACGTACAGCAGTAATATCAAATGAGACCTCTTTTATATGGTTTCAACTTATTTTTAATGCCAATATGACATCTGCTGTTGTCGACTATATAGTGTCGGATAACTGTTTTGCAGGTTTAATTATTTTCAAACGTTTTCAGTTTCTGTTCAAAATTTTTGAGCGATGAGCAGATGCAAGAAAAAAGAGCAAATAATTTTTGCACAGACATTAAATATTCAACTGCGGCATTATAATTTTCTGCAGCAAAAGTACCTAATTAATTTAAAGAATGACTAGCGCAAGAGATGTAAACCGTACTCGGACTTAATACATTCACTTCCAAAAGTTAAGCACGGAGATGTAAAATGCAAAATAATCAACAATTACTGCTTTGATTGACACAAAATTCGGCAGGAAAGTAGCATATATGTTTATGCATAAAACAAGATCAATAATTATATACAGAAATGAAAACAATATTAAATTTTTTTAAGTTATCAGATAATGACATACTGGAGACTTAAATAGAATTATGTATAAAGTGAAAATAAACAGCATAAAATGAAAAAAAGGACATTAATAAGGTATGTGGTCCCCCCTCATCTGTACACAAAGTTTACACCTTCTGACCATGCTTCCCATTAGGCGGTCAACCACCGCAGAATTAAGCAATCGCCATTCTTCTTGTAAAGCAGTTTCCAGCTCAATAAGAGTGGCTGGAGGTGGGACACGTGAAGATACAGCACGAACGAGAGCATCCCAAAGATTTTCAATGGAATTAAGGTCGGGCAAATGTGTTGGCCACGCCATACGCGCAATCCCTTCACTCTCCAGGTAGTCATCGACGATGTCAGCTCTATGGGGACGCGCGTTATCGTCCATTAAAACAAAAGTAGGGCCAACTGCTGCAGCGTACAATCTCACAATAGGTTCTAGGACTTCATCTCGATACCGGGCAGCTATCAAAGAACCCCGTTTAAAGATGTGCAGGTCGGTGCGATATCCTAATGAAATCCCTGCCCACACCATAGTGTTTCCGCCTCGGAATGCGTGATGTTCGGTGGTGTTTTGAGACTGATTGCGTGTTCGTTGCTCACGCCATATCCTTATACGTTTGTCATCTGGCTCAAGAGCAAATCTTGACGCATCAGTAAACATGACATTGCCCCAGTCAGACACATTCCAATTGACATGTTCCCGACACCACTGTAATCGTGCCCCTCTTGATTGGACGGATAGAGAAACACAAACTCGAGGTACCCGGGCGTACAGTCCACTCATATGTAATCTTCGGCGTACAGTAGCTGCAGATATCGTCTTACCAATGGACACTGTAACCATAGATGCCACACGTGTGGAAGTCGCTCTGCGATCCCGCTTGGCTACAATAGCAATATATCGATCTTCCGCTTTATCGATCTTCCGCGGGGGTTGTAACCCTTGGGCGACCGGCTGCGGGTCTTCGGACAACTGTCTGATTGGTTTGGAATTGTCTCCATAAAAGTGAAATTACAGACTGATGAACGCCGAAGAAAAGAGCAACATCTATGATCGACTGTCCTTTAATTAAATGCGCCCCACAGCACGCCAGCGCTCAGAATCTTCCATTCGTCTTCTGGAAGTCATAGAAACACGCATGTCTTGAAAACAAATTGTACGAAAGTTTTAAACACCTTCTATCAGCACTTACAATCAACTTCTGTAATTGCATCCTCTTCACTTCTGATTGGCTTCCGTAAATTAGCATTTTCCTCTCCGTACTTAACTTTTGAAAGTGGGTGTATTTACTATGAGCCTGTGATCCTGAATATTTAATATGAGCCTGGAAATGAGGTGATTCATAGGTTTGCATTCGCCAAAATTTAAGGTCTGCATCTAATTTTGATAAAGTGGATAATATCAGTTATTTCAAACTGATACTGTACTCTCTCTCTTCATTTGGAATAAACCCCGGAAACCTTTCTTTCGCACTATCACTTGGCGATACGTACTTTATAACTAATATCTGTTGATGAATGTATGAAATACCTGATGTACAGAGGGTGTCTACACATTTTTAGACGATTTCGGAGCCGTTTATTTAATCTTTAAAATCTAAAGGGTATTTTTGGAAAGCCTGATAGTAGGTTGAGCGTATTTTTAGATAGCCTGATAATAGGTAGAGGGTATTTTTAGATAGCCTGATAGTAATCAAAGAATAGATCTTACAGCCTTTTTTCTAAACTAAAGCCAATATCGTAATTTGCATGCTGGAAGACGTTTTCTCAAAATTTCCACGGGTAGTATTTTCACTTCTTTTCCACTCCTTTCCGGAATCTATCCATCGTGGTGAATTTGCGCTTAGAAAGAACTCTTTTCCAGAGACACAAAAGCCCATAGTGAAACGTCAGGGGACTTCCCTGGATGACGTTGAAAAGGTATATATACAACACCTGCACAGTCTTCATTTTTTTTGAAGAATTCACTGGTACCTTTCGAAGTGTGACTTACTGCTTTGTCTTGATAAAGTTTCACTTTTTGAAAGCCAATGGGAAAAGAAATGGAATTTCTTCTGTGAATATAGAACCTGAAACTTTCTCTTGAAAGTCCGATGAGTTAATTTTAACATCTCTTCCCCACTCTTCTTATTTTTACTTTCCGATTGCAACAGAATGCTGTCATCAACAATCATAAAACAACAGTCAACAACAATCATAAAACCTATTACTGAAACTTTCTTTGCATTGACGGAACGAGATTTGTACAGTTTTTTTAGCTTCTTTTTCCATAATAAATAAACTTTTTTATGCTGCAGTTGTTTGGGTAAACTAATGCTTTAACGATGGTCACAATGTTTTTCCATTTATCTCCTGCTAAATAGTTTTCGTACGAAGTTCTACAAATTGTTCTGAGCTGAGGTGCATGTTTCTGCAAAAGCTGGTGATCGTAATATTTTCTAGCTTTTCTCAGTTGTAAATCTTGGTTAATTCTTTTATTTATCGCTACTATAGATATATTTAAAGACTTTGCAATTGATTTCTGGATCGGCCAATTTTCTCTTGTTACCAACGATTTAACTTTAGAATAGCTTTTTCGGGTATTCGTTTGAGTCTTCTTTCCATCTAGAAGTAATGATTGACGGTTCTCTTCTTATGATGTTGCTTACTTAGCACTTAAAAATTTTAACACCATGCATTTCACAGCGTTTTTGAGTTATGGAATAGGACTATTCCTTTTCAGAAAGCGTAAAAACATATCCTCTAATCCACAGCTTGTTTACAAGTGACATTTTGTCTCATTTCAGATAATAAACTTGTGTTAGAAATTTTTATTTCAGAACACTTGCTTTTTTTTGTTTCTAATTCGAAATCGTTTTAAAAATGTGTAAACATCCTCTGTAGAAACACCATACTTATATTTTGACCAAAATAAATAAAGTTATATAACGACGCAACACATTTCATACGCATTGAATTTCATTGAAGCAGTGGATTCGAATACTGAAGAGAGCAAGCACTGCTTAAAACGTTACAACCACACAGCAGCAATATGATTTATCGCGACGTTTCTTCATAATGCCACCGTACTTATTTAAAAAATTAGGAAAAGGTTGTTTTCTGTTTAATGGCTTATCGACAGTTGTGAATAAAGAATCTTCTGTGATGCTGTCAAATAAAGCGAGTAAGAAATCTTTCACAGAGGCCATTTTCGTTTAATTGTATCTGTAATTGACCAGTATTTCTTGGAAAGAAAACATGTGTAGAATCATTTTCTCTAAAGCGTTCAACTTTATAAGAGAGTAAATTTGCTAGAAACTATAGGTGGTCGTTCTCGAGAAGTTTCAGTACATAATTTCTAAGAATAGAAAAAGGTAAGTTAATAGGATAAAGTGATTAAATTTAATATGTATCTTATCTTTTTCGATTTGTTACTTCTAGCAAAATTTACTGATGGATATACTATTTTATTGAGATAATTTTTATAAACAGTTTAGATTAATTATCGTTCCGTAATTAGAAAAAGCTTGTATTTCCAGACGAATATATGTTCATACGGCGTCTTAACCTCGCTTCTGCTGATGGTTCCTTTATGGTACGGCTATTTTCACAAATAGGAGTATATACCGTGTCCTCAAAAGTCCTTTATTTTTGCAACCATTGGTCGTAGACGTATGCTTCCAGTTGAAAAAGTGTTTTAAATGACGATGACGCAAAGATTCATGTTTTCGCATATTTAAATTTTTTTAAAAGTTATTATAATGCCTCCTATCTACTGATTGCTCGCGATTTACAATAGAATGGATAATGTGAACCATAGTGTATGTTCCTAAATGCGCTCCAGGCTACAATGGACTTAGCTTAGTATTTTCAAGGAAAATAGCCGCTGCAGACTTTTCGTTACAATGTAACGAGAGATGAAAATCTACCTGATTAGAAACTTATATTTCTTCTCAACTTACAGATTAATCTTAGGATTTGGGGAGAAATTTTTTTTTTTCTGTCACATTCTATTTGACATCTAGAATTATATCGGCTGGGGATCGGTTGTTAAAAAGTGCTGAACTCTGTATTGTTTTCATACCGGCACTTCTTTGCTAATTTTTTTCCATACCTTAAT
Source organism: Stegodyphus mimosarum (assembly GCA_000611955.2). Taxonomy (NCBI): domain Eukaryota; kingdom Metazoa; phylum Arthropoda; class Arachnida; order Araneae; family Eresidae; genus Stegodyphus; species Stegodyphus mimosarum. The sequence goes on along the minus strand of KK119726.1, from coordinate 567,290 downwards.
CCTGTTCCTAGCATAGTTTCAATTCTCACTGGTAACACCTTAACCATTTTACTTCTTTTATTTTTTGTACTGGAAAAATCATAAACAATGTTTGTTTCTACATCTCTCTAATGGCTTCGTATGCTATATATTCAGGGCTTAAATTCACCTGAAGCCTGGCTATGCTATTTCTTAATTTTTGAGTGAAATCGCAGTCCCAGCCTGAGCCCCAAATGCGACGAGGTGCGATATTTTATTTTGTTTTTTAACTTAATTTACTATATTTTTACTTATTTATTTACAGTTTATTGAAATGAATTTTAATTTTAATTATTTTATTTATTTACCTCTGTTCGTTTGTCTTGGCGGCCTTCCATAGGGTTTCTAATTTTAGAAGTTAAACACTAGATCATTGCACAACACATTGTCAGTCATCTACTTTGCAAATTTTAAGGACTATGTCCCATTTCAGGCTTTTTTTGAAAATTGTTCCATTTCAGGCATTTTTCATGGAATAATTAAGAAGGGTTATGATCTGAACCTTTCCATTCAAGGTCAACGCTATTTTATATATATTTTTTTGATAATAATTGAGTGTTATCTTGAGGTATACTCTTGTCGATTTCCAAGTAATAGCCACTGCTAAAGTATTTTTAGAGTTCTGCATCTTAAACAAGAGCAAAAACTGTCAACTTCTAAAGGCTGAACAAATAATAAATCTAATTACGAAAGTACTCTTTCACCAAGTTTCAATAATTCGTAAAAATCGGAAGTGATGCTGCTATCTCAGTTTTTAATAAAATAAATTCATCATTTTAGCAACTACTAAACTATGCGTTTCATCTTGGAAGAGACGAGTCATGTATAGAAAGATGAATTTTTTATGACCATCTGCCGAGTAGAATTATTGCATGAAATGCAAGTAGAGGATACATTCTTCTTTTTCATCTGAAATTAGTCCACCTGATTGAGAAGACCCAGCGCTTGAAAAGAAATATGTTGCTACTGTCGGAACTAACATATTTTTATCTTCCACGCGACACTGTGTCGTCGTTCAGTAAAGCCTAAGGCATTTAATTTTTGTTTCAAATTTATTACATTATTAATTAGCAAACTAAGTGATTTAAAAGTAATAAATGAGAATTCATTTCAGGTGTTGTTAATGACTAACTGGACTCATGAAACTACATTAGCTGGAATCGTTATAATTATTATATATATTTTCTTCTTTGTATTGACAACTTTAGTTAGCTGACCGCGCATGCGACTAGTTATTTGACGATAAAGATTTATTATTATAACAGTAGGTATTACTAGTAAGCGTTTGATTCTCTAACGAATCGAAGAAGATCCGAGACGATGCTGATGTCGCTGTTACTTCTGGAAGTAAGCGCTAAAGTAAACAATGACTTAAGTAGGTAACTCATGTCTTAAATGTCACTCATCTCATATCTTAAAGCTAGCATGCAAACAGTTCAAAATGGAAATCATAAAATTAGGCCATAATACATTTGTAAGGCTTATACCATCCTACTACTTACACTGTTGAAATCTTGAAATTCACAGTTTTAAATATAAATAAACTTACCTGTTTTGGAAAATAAAAGTCTTAAGCTTAGGATTTCATTTTAAATTGCAAATCGATGCCATCCACCTTTTCAAAACAAAGAATAATTAAATGAAAAATTTTGATATTTTCCAGTGTTTTCAAGTACGGAGTTAGTATTTTTGCGCGTTAACAACTCGTATAAACCTTAGGAATAAATATGCCAGAAGAGAAAAAAAATTTTAAAAAATCTGGAATCTTTCTTTTACAGTAGCAAACAGTAGCAATTTTTACAGGTGAAGGTATCTTTACAAATATCTTTAGACTCTAAATATAAATAGTATGGCGAAAATAAAAAAGAGTAGGGCAACATTTAACACTCTGTAAACTTAAACATTGATCACTGAGGTGTGTCCACCCACACACGTTTTTCTTCCTCCGCCTTTTCTAATATAAGATTTCGTTGACAATTAGAAATTTTCACAATTAATTTTTACTTTCTTATTCGAAGTAAAGGAAGTATTTCGAAAAATTTAGGTTTTCAGATTTCAACAGAAATATTCATTTTGACCGTTTATTACTTTTTTTTTTTGCATGACGTCTGTACATATGAACAGAATAAAGGACATGTTTTTACAGAATGGATTATAAAATGGATTGAAAATGCTTTTTTTTTGTGACGTCTAGGCGTACGTCTCTAATACGTTGTATCTGGCAAAATTATAAAACGATTAAAAGCAGAACGTTGAAACTTCGTATATTTGAGTGTTATAACATCTAGCTGTGCGCCTCACCTTTTTTTATTGCAATCAGTAGTATTAAAAGTGAATATATATATATGTAAGATATAACAAAATACGATTGGCGACCTCAAAATTAACTATTCTAGATTTTACGCTCTCCATCTAATTCGTCTGTTTTCCCAAATTCGAGATCTTTCCATGTTACATAACAACCTGAAATTAACCAATCATAGCTTAGCGTTACTTTCTGCATCATACTTAGTATAATACTCTGGGCAAAACAATTATGTCATTCCCTTTCCTAACTTCTGTTCTGCCAATACTGCACTGCTTTACTTAGCTTAAATGCGTAGGTCATTTCTCTTTAAAAAAAACAGTGTACATAGAAATTATCGTATTTCGTTAGGATTGTATAAATATCTACTAAGATGGTTTTATATGCGTGAAAAAAGATTGGGACTTCTTCAAAATTCATTTGTGTCAGCATCATCTTTCCGTATTTCCACTCAGCCATCTAAGATTGCAAGCTACTCAAGGTACCGGATTCCTTCTACGCATTAAAATTATGACATCTATAAAAAGTCGACGAGGATATGTACCTGCTGCCTCAAACTCCAATGGATCATCAAATTCTTTTTCGGCGTAAAAAAAAAAAAAAAAAATTAAAGTGATTCAACGGCGTGTTCAAAAGTGCTTTGAAAGTCATCGATTATCTTCAAGTTCAAAAATCTAAAAGAGATGAAAAAGTGTTTCGAAACAAGGTCATTTGATCATTTGCGTTTTCAGTGCTCTCATTCAAAGAATGGAATATTACCAAATGTGCTGTTGACGTACTTTTAAGTTTTTAATTCAGTAATTACGTTTTGAAATAACTTTGCATTATAAGTAATTTTGCATTTATAAGCGTTTTGATTTATGATTTATTGATGGTAATATTTTACTCAAATCATTTTAAGATGAAAGTTAATAGCTGAAAAAAATTTATGATTTATTTAAAATGTAGTTTCGTATACTTGAATTAAAAAATACTGAATTTGATAAAAATTAGGTAAAGAATTTGAAGATTTTACTCAGGAAATGTTCCTAATACGATTAATATTTTTGTACTATTGTTTAAATATCTCTGAATTTATATTTTTTAATTTTTGCTGTATTTTAAGAATGAAATTATTGTTTGAAAATTTTAAATTGTATGAATTTTTTTAATGTTTTCAAGATAAACGTTGAAGGCTCTTACCTTATAAAAAAGTAAATTTTTTTTTAATCTAAGTATTTTTATTTTTTCATATAATAGAGTGTGATCTTAATTTTTTAAAATGGAATGATAGAGCAGTTCGAAAAAAGCCAGTTGCCTCTATTCAAGGAACGGGGGCCTGCAAATTTAGCAATCCTTTTGGCCACTGAAGAATAAACACTACTTCGTTCAGCTGGATATGTTAATATGATGGATATGTTGCTATTTAGAGAAAGTTGTGGGGTCTTCAGGTTTTGTAAAGAATAAGTAAATTTTAAATGTCTTAATAATAGTGAAAAGCATAATTTCAATAAATTATCTCAATTGATGCTATATGGAGTGAAAAGTTTGAAATTTGTTGTGTTTATGAACGATATATACAAAATTTTTGTATTTTAGAATACCTTCCCTAAAATATAATTATGGAGATTCTAAAAAATAAATTATGGTAATTTTAATTCGAAAAAAAAATCTCGATGATGACAATTTTAAAACAAATTTTTTCTTTTCTTCCTTCTTATTGTAGGGTAATATTTAATTATATTTTTGAAAAAAAAAATTAAAAGACTAACTTGGTTATATGAGTTATTTGTCTTAAATTTCATTCTTAATTTTGTATAATGTTATGTTTTTATTAATTAATATGAACGATTTTTGAAAGAAAAACTTTGACAATTATACAGTGCTAAAAACAAGTCACCTTTTTCTAAGGAACGGAGGTTTTTGTTGTATTGTACTAAGCATCCATCTCCCAGCCATCAGCAAGCTGGTTCGCTGATTTTGTTGGAAAGGACATGCCAATTAATCGTCAAAATATTATTGTATTATTTAGTATTACACTACATCATTATGTTTTTATACTGAATTTTCTATTGTATTACATATGTGTATCTACAATAAGAAGAATATATTCGATGAATCATAAAATGAGTATAATATTTACACATCAAAGTTCGCAGATCAATCTGTATTGTAATGAAAATATTTTTCAACAACAAAAGTTGAATGACTTTTATTTGAACATTTACTTTGTGAAAATATTTGAACATTTACTTGGTGGAAACATTTGAATATTTACTCTGTGGAACTATTTTCGTCAGAAGACTTTACAAAACTTACAGTGGACATTTTAACAACTTAAGGACTTTAAAAATTTATATTTGCTTTAATTTATTATTTAGCTTTATTTAGAAATTATAGTGTTGTTGTAATAGTTGTAAATTATATGTTTAAGTCTTTCATAATCTGTATATGAGGAAGGTCATGAACAATGACGGGGCATAGGAAAACCTTCAGGCTATGTTCTTGATGTTTCCCCATGTCTTTCCTCATATGATAAACTCTCTCTTGCTTGCTTTGGTAATACAATAATGCTTTTTCTTCCACTATGCTTTCCCAATCTTTCTTTTGAAAGGGGGATATGTAAGATATAACAATATATGATTGGCGACCTCAAAATTAAGTATTCTAGATTTTATGCTCAGCCCCTATTTTCCCTAAATTCATCTGTTCTCCCAAATTCGAGATCTTTCCATGTTACATAACAACCTAAAATTAATCAAGTACTTTCTGCATCATACTTAGTATAAATACTCTTGGCAAAACACCTATGTTATTCCTTTCCCTAACTTCTGCTCTGCCAATACTACACGGCTTTACCTTGCTTAAATGCTTACGTCATTTCTCTTAAAAAACAATGTACATATAAATTATCGTATTTTGTTAGACGTGGATAAATCTGTACTAAGAGGGTTTTATATGTGTGAAAATAAAGATTGGGACTTCTTCAAAATTCATTTGTGTCAGCATCATCTTTCCGTTCAGCCATCTAAGACTGCAAGCTACTCAAGGTACCGAATTCCTCCTACGCATTAAAATTATGACTTCATATTATATATATACCGGGTGACCATAATTAAACTGACAGTGCTCACAGTGTTCTGTAGCGCGATCTATTTGCGAGAATGACGCCACATTTTGTAGGAAGATTAAACAAGACGGGGGACGAAGGATTCTGCAAAAAAACAAATTAGTTTCAAAAGTCACCGCTAGGGGAATATTTGGCGAACAGAAACAGGTTCTCTGAAAGTTCAGTCAGGCAGAGGACGAAAACCTGTACCATAGGATACAATCGAAGCAGTTGCCACGGCGATTGTCGACAGAGGACCAGACAATATTGCTGCCACCTCTAGCGCTCGTGGAGTAGCTCGGAATATGGATATGTCTTACAGTACGGTATGGAAAATCTTACGAAAGATTATCAACTTCTATCCGTACAAGACCAGCCGTGTACAGGAGTTACTGTACCCCGACGGATGTCACGCAAAAACGTCGTTAAATTGCATTCGATAGCGGCCAAATTGGATATATTCTTTGAAATATGATACCAGGAAACTTTCGTGATTACAATACTTCCTAAACACACGAAATGTAATTCGATAAATATATTGTATGTTTTTAATTAGATAGCATGAACTAAATGCATTTTTATTTAAATCAATCCGATTAAAAAGTAAAAAAATAATATTCTTAAGAACTGTATTTGTTGTTATTAAATAATCATCATTTTTTAATTAATAACTGTAGTAATAATGTGTGCCTGAGTTCACGGCAGCAAATGTAGTGATGAGGTGTACCTAACAGACCGTGATAACCTGAAATATATTGGGAAGAACTGTGAAAATAATAAATATTAAACGTTGTGTTACCGCAATAATCTATAATACTAGAGAAGACTGTAAGGGTAAAATGTGTGATCTAGGAAGTACAAAAAACAAGAATATAACTTACCCCAAAGAAAGCTACATGATCTTGTTGAAACAAATTACAATTTATTAGTTAGCCAGACTGTAAAAGAAATAGATTTAAAAAATACACTATGCCAGATGGAATAACTAATACAAGGCATGCATGAAGCTACTCGTGAGTGCTAGACGAAGTCCAGAGGAATCTTAAATCATCTGCGCGTGTACTGTCCTTGCATTGACAGCATGTTCAATAGACAATGCAAGGACAGTAATAACACACAGATTAAATGTGAAAGAAAACTATTTTAAGTTTTCCCGAATGGGGACGGACTTGAATGGAAAGTCTGAAAGCAAGAAATAAGCTGGAACATCGTAAAATCGTGTTTCAACACTGATAATTCTTTTAGACTAATAAGCAGAGACATAAATAGGCATTTAACAGCATTTAATTAGTAAAACGTAAAAAAAAAAATTAATGAACTGCTCACAATCTCATCAACGCAGAAGTTCATTTATGATCTGTTCAGAAAGTTTCTGAAATTATTTGATCGAAGCCGAACCCCTAATCTTAATATCTGGAGGGTGTTTTTCGTTGAAAGAGAACATACCAATCTAAATTTAAAATTAAGCAAAAAGAAAAGTCCTTAGTAGATGTTTTCATGATTCCCTTCCCTTACCCAGGAGCAAAGAGAAGGGGTAAACAATTACGCAGAATTTTTTTTCTCTTCAAAAACACAGACTTGTATCTGATCGCCCTCAAAATCGATAGAGTTATTCAAAACTAAACTGAGGTTGCATTCTTTGCTTAATTTTAAACGTTTGATCAAAACCGAAACCAAGTTTTTTGGTGATTTAATCTCTTACCCTGGCGACATATTCCTATCACTCAGCACGCCTATTTTGACCTTATTTGGCGATTTTCTTTCTGTTTCTTCTTCGTTCTGTTTAAAAAATTTATTGATTCTATTGATCACATTAATCAAATTGCTAATAACGATAGGCGGTGTATTTTCCATGTTTTTGTATGCAAAAGGGCGGGACTTCGTCAAATCGATAACTATTCGAATGATATCATTTAAACACGATCATATTAATCAGCGTCTGCCTTTATTTCTGTGCCACTAAAGCATTCTGAAATGGTATTGATAGTTCAAGAAGAATGGTAGTCTTTTGAGCCAAGCTTTTTTTAATGTAAAGTTCAGCCAAGCTTTTTTAATGTAACAGTAGAGAGAAAGTTAGGAAAATATCCCACAAAAATCTAGAAATCGCACTAGCCGTTAACTACAGCTAACCCTTTTGAAGATTCAATGATTGCGTTCGGTATAACTATCAAATGGTGAGTTTTTTTCTTGATGTAATCTCAACTGATTTTCGATAAGCCACATTTGTTTTTATGTACAATGATATAAATTATCTGGTATTCTGTACTTTTTTCCTTGCATTTTGGGAGAAAAAAATAAATAAATCATTAAGATTTGAAACATTTCTTCTGCAGAACGGCAAGCAGTGGATTATTTTCGAAGTTATGAGATTTTACCATTAGAAAAAAAGTGTATCAATGAACAGGATACGGTCAGCTGAATACAGCCGACTAAACAGTAATAGATTGCAACAATTAATTGCTGGCAGTCTGTACTCATAGCGTTCTAAACAGAGCTTCTGGTAAAATTAGAGTGCCTAACAAAATAGCAGAAACTGATGAAAACCTCTTAACAAAGCAGTCTAGTACTAACTCAGACACGAAGGAGTCTAGTACTGATTGTTTAATAAATAATAAAGCGGAATCAGTTCCTTCATAATCCCACAGAAACGATTGTCGCAACTTTGGCGTGATCTACGCCAACTTTCATTTTTCATGATTCAGTGGTAGCCAACTTTCAGGGTCGACGTGATAATTCACACGTACCGAGTTGCCTACGGAGAATCGTCCTGCTCGAAAAGACAGAAAACTTTACAAGAGTGTCCTGCAGTCATGTTCACAAATTCAATTTCTAATTAACAAAAGCCAACGTTTATTACGTTTGGTTTCAATAATACGAAGGTCATCTGATTAAAGGAAGGGACGCTTTCTTGGAGGAGTTCCCTAAGCGAAATTTTACAGCGAAATGATTACCATATTTCGTTGAGTATTTACCTTCTTTAACTAATTATATCTTCCGAAAATCGAGATGAGAAAATATGAAAGTCATTAAATTTCTGAAAAACGTCGTTACAATAACAACGTAACAAATCAAAAGTAGTTGTGGATAAACTACCGGTAATTATCAAAATCTTATTTCTTTAAAAGAAACCTACATTGCAATAAGAATGCGTAGTAATATTTGCATTGCAATATCTGACGGTAACTGAGCCTTCTCAGTCACCTCGTAGAGCCCCAGGGGCTGTTCATATGAATGAGTTTTGAATGAAGTTCCCAACAGGTACACTGCGGGGAAAAAAAAAAAAAAAACAGATCTACGATCAATGATTGCGAAAAAAAAATCGGGAAGGACTTTTTAAGCCGGGTATGGCACGACCACAACGGTGACGGGTAAGGGCGGTGACTATATATCGGGTGGCCATAATTAAACTGACAGTGCTCACAGTGTTCTGTAGCGCGATCTATATGCGAGAATGACGCAACATTTTGTAGGAAGATTAAACAAGACGGGGCACGAAGGATTCCGCGAAAAAATAAATTAGTTCTAAAAGTCACCGCTAGGGCAATATTTGGCGCTGTGTAATAGAAAATATAGTGTTAACAAATGCAAATCAATACGGAAATTACCTTTTATTTTGCATCCAAATGAGGTTCAATGTGGCTGCCGTTTTTGTGGACCACATATTGCATTCTGTGTACAGTATGCTCAACAGCAGAAAGTAACATGTCTGCAGGAATCTACCGTACAGTCCGTGATATGTTATCCTTCAACGTAGCCTGGTCCTGGATCACTCCTTGACAGACCTTGGACTTAAGGTAACCCCATAGCCAGAAGTCGCATGGGGTAAGATCAGGTGACCGTGGTGGCCATGCAGTTGGAAAGTAGCGGCTAATGACTCTTTCTGTTGTGAATTTCTGTCGTTCTAAAAGCAATGGTTGCGACGAAAACAGGTTCTCTGAAGGTTCAGTCAGGCAGAGGACGAAAACCTGTACCACAGGATACAATCGACGCAGTTGCCACGGCGATTGTCGACAGAGGACCAGACAATATTGTTGCCACCTCTAGCGCTCGTGGAGTAGCTCGGAATATGGATATGCCTTACAGTACGGTATGGAAATTCTTACGAAAGATTTTCAACTTCTATCCGTACAAGATCAGCCGTGTACAGGAGTTACTGTACCCCGACCATGATAAGCAATTGACTTTTGCTCTTACCTTTCTTGCCAGAATGGAGGTGGATCCTGCTTGGCCGTGGAAAATCTTATGGGGAGACGAGGCCCACTTTTACCTGTATGGAACTGTGAATACCCAGAACTGCCGAATTTGGGATGACAAATCACCACATGCAGTCACAGCAATTCCCTTACATTCACCAAAGGTAACTGTTTGGTGTGGGTTCACAGCGAAATTTATCGTAGGTCCATTCTTTTATGAAAACATTACCCCGACAGGACCGGAAACCTGTTTGTTACAGGAGAAAAATATCGCCACATGTTGAACAGCTTTGTCATTCCGGCACTTCAGCAATAACAATGCCTGGGGGAAATGATTTTCGTGCAAGATGGAGTTCCTCCACACGTTGCTGTACCGGTGCAACAGATGCTACGACAGAAATTCACAACAGAAAGAGTCATTAGCCGCTACTTTCCAACTGCATGGCCACCACGGTCACCTGATCTTACCCCATGCGACTTCTGGCTATGGGGTTACCTTAAGTCCAAGGTCTGTCAAGGAGTGATCCAGGACCAGGCCACGTTGAAGGATAACATATCACGGACTGTACGGTAGATTCCTGCAGACATGTTACTTTCTGCTGTTGAGCATACTGTACACAGAATGCAATATGTGGTCCACAAAAACGGCAGCCACATTGAACCTCATTTGGATGCAAAATAAAAGGTAATTTCCGTATTGATTTGCATTTGTTAACACTATATTTTCTATTACACAGCGCCAAATATTGCCCTAGCGGTGACTTTTAGAACTAATTTATTTTTTCGCGGAATCCTTCGTGCCCCGTCTTGTTTAATCTTCCTACAAAATGTTGCGTCATTCTCGCATATAGATCGCGCTACAGAACACTGTGAGCACTGTCAGTTTAATTATGGCCACCCGATATATAGTCACCGCCCTTACCCGTCACCGTTGTGGTCGTGCCATACCCGGCTTAAAAAGTCCTTCCCGATTTTTTTTTCGCAATCATTGATCGTAGTCATATACTTCCAAATTCAGAAGTGTTTTAATTGGCGAAAATATTCGTACTGGGCAGTGTCAAATTTAAAAAAGTGATTAATTAAAAAAAAAACGAAATTTAACTTTTAATGTGGTCTTGCTGTTCCTATACTTATATTTTGGAAAGTTTTATACTCATTATGAAAATTAAAATACAAGAAGTTTGATTCTTGCATGACAAAAATTGATCAGGATGTTTAATTTCAAAATTTGAAGTGTTTGATATCATTTTCAGTTTTTCTTAAGTGATCGGTTACTTGAGTTAGAATAATTCGAGGAAATAAGTTCAAATAAAGTGGAACAAAAACGATAGGCCGTGCAAGGAAACCGTTTGGTGTCTGCATCAGATTTTATTTTCTGTTATTTTCAGTTTCATCTATTTCAGTCTTATCTATGTTGGTCACAGTAAAGTAGTTCTAAAAATAAAAACAATACTGATTAAACTCATTCCTCATTAATAATGAATAAAAATTTTAAAAGCTGCTAGCAAAATCTCGAATAAACAAATAAGATGGCGTTCGGTATTTTCGATACACTTTCTGAGAAACAAAACGAAAATAGGTAGAAACGTCACGATTTTAAAAAAAGAAAATGTTGGTTTCGCAGTCAGCAATTCGTTTTGAACGTAACAAGGAGGTAAAGTCACGTGTATGTGTACGTGGGAGAGTTGTATGAAAGAGGTGTCAACTCTTCTAGAGCGTCAGCTTCTTGGCTTGTGCTAGTGAAGGGGCGAGACTGGCTTTTGAGTTCTAAACACGAGTTATGTTAGGTTAGAGGGAAAATCAAAAGATAAATTTATTACCTGTCAAATATGTAGATGAGTAAAAATACAACATGTTCCTAAAACGTGAACTGCAGTGTTCATGGCCTTAAATGTTCACGCCGGTTACAATTGTAGAATTTCTCGAAATAAGGCGGAAAAATTTTATGAAAATTATTTCATGTCAGTGAGAAGCTACAAAACTGTGATAATAATTTGGAATAATTATCTTTTAATTAGAAAAGAGAAAATATGTATGTGGTGTAGACGCATTTAGTTGATCAGTGTTTGCATTTACAAAACGTTAAGCGCATCCACATTGTATGTTCGCTATAATATTTATATATATAATGCAAACTGATGAAAGTATCCGAATGATTTGTTCCAGGTATCTACACCTGTAAAAATTGTTACTGCTTGGAACTGTAAAAAAGGTTTCAAACTGTTAGTTAATTTTTTTATTTTATTCAAATTTATTTATTATTTTATTCAAAGATTTGCAAAGCTGTTGAAATGGAATCCAAAGTTCCAAAACTTTTGATTTTAGAAAACAAGATGCTATTTTTATATATCTAAAATTGTGAATTTGAAAATTCTGATATAATACAATCAATAGGATAAGCCGTATTTTTGTGATCAAATTTTATGATTTGAATTCAGCAAACTGTTTCAATGTTAGTTTTAAAACATTAGGAGATGAATCAGCTGTAAGGCATGATTTGCCTACTGTAGTTATTATTTATTTTTTTACATTAGTTATATCCAGAGTTAGCAGTGACATCATCTTAGCGGACTTGTTCGCTTACTCGATCCGTTAGGGAATCCGAGACTTACTGATTATGCTTAATATAATTTTAATAACTTATCATATGCAGTCTGTACGCGATTAAGCGATTTTTAATTTCCGGTAACTGATTAATAACTTCGGACTATAATTTTAATTCATTAATGAGATATGATCTCATATTTTGATACATGTTTTACGAGGATTTCTACTCGTTTATTATTATTGTTACTAGGGGCCAAGCCCGCCAGATGAGCGGGCTGAGGCCAAAGAAAAACTTATATGTTCCAAATACACCTGAAAATAAAATAACCTGTATAAAAACATTTCGGTATAAATGAAAAATCAATCCATTCTTTCCAAGTAACATCCAGTTTGTAAATAATTCTTTTTTTTGTCAAACCTGGAAACAAAATCTTTTGACGTTTCAGATTAATAGGTATGATGTCATGATTTAAATTTAATGTAATATAAAACTTTTTCTCCATATTAATAATATAATTAACATGGCAGTAACATATCGTGTCAATTATCCTAACCTGAAACAAAAAATGTTTGCAAAAGCAGCTATATATTTAAAATACTGACATTAACGAAAAAATTTCGACTTAACAATGACGTCACAAGCAAACGCGTGCTTCTTCAATGTCAGAATGCAATATTATATAATAGTAATATATTTAATGTTTGGAAATTCTATTTTTATTTCATATTTTGTAAAACTTACAAATTTTTTATTAACAAACTCTATGATCTGAAAGCGAGAAGTGGAAACACTTTTCGAAGCAAAGTAGATTTTTACCTCCAGCGCGCAAGACTTTTGGCACTCGAAAAAATAAAAGCAAAAATTAGTGTTTTCAGAGTTTTTAATTACCACTTCGGCTGATAAAATCGTACAAACACGGGAATGGCTGAAATGGCTGCCCACGAATTTTTGGAAGCCTCTCTCGAAACTCAACTCCCTGCTGATCTAGAGAAGATGATGCCACATTCAAAGAAGCAAATAGACATGCAGACGCACACATATTTTAAGACTAGCGGGCTGAGGGCAAAGTAAAATATAAGTTCTATGTACACTTGAAAAGAAAATGTATAAAATATCTCAGTATGAATGAAATCAGTTCATTCTTTCTAAGCAACAACCAATACGTAAATAATTTTTTGTTGCCAAACCAGAAAACAAAAACGTTTGACACTTCAGTTTATGTATGTTTCTGGCATTGTGATAAAACAACGGTACCTAGAGCCATCAAATTTTCAATATTGAACGTTTCCACCAGAATATGGGCATCTCGAAGCCCAAATTTGAAATTTGGAATTTATTTTATTACCGATTTCATGTTTCTTAAAACTTTAACGAATTATTGATTAACAAACTCAAGGATTTTAAAGCAAACAATGGCAACGTTGTACAGAAAAAACATTTTTATCTCCAGCGCGTGAGACTGTGTATCGGAAATTCTAAAGATATGCTCATTTTAAAATTATTTTGCGATATTGCTCTTGAACTGAATTTTATGGTTTAAGTGCGAAGAACATGATATTTAATAAATAAAGGTAACACACAAAATGTTAAAGAAACGCCCCTTTGGACGTCATATTTTGTTAAACTTACAAAGTTTTTATTAACAAACTCAACAATTTGAAATGGAGCAGCGGCAACGCTTTCTGAAATACAACAGATTTTTATTTCCAGCTTGTCACTCGGAAAAATGAGTGCGAAATTAACGTTTTCAGAGTTTTTAATTAATATCTTGACTGATTACAGTTGTATAAAGAAGATAATGGTCGAAATGGTTTCGCACGAGTTTTTGGGAGCCAGCATTACCTCTCTCGAAACTCAACTTCCTGACGATCCGGAAGAGATGATGCAACAAACAAAGAAACAAACTGACAGACAGACGCTCGTAGATGTCAATAGTATAGACTAGCGGGCAAGCCTACCAGATGAGGAGGCTGCGACCAAAGCAAAATTTATAACTTTTATGTACACCTGAAATGAAAATGCATAAAAACATTTCAATGCGAATGAAATCAGTTCATTCTTTCTAAAGAACAACCAATTCGTAAGCAATTTTTTGTTGCCAAACCAAGAAAGAAAAATTTTTTATTCTTCAAATTTATATGTATACGTTTGACGTCATTATTTAAATTTAACGTAATATAACAACTTTTACTCAATGTCAATAAAAGAAATCTAATTAGAGCTGCTCAGGACCAGGAAGCAGTGGGTCAACTTACTGCTCGTTTAGACGACTTAACCAGACAAACCAGTGCCTTAAGGCGGAATAGGAATAGCAGCAAAAATATTCTAAAGTGCTAGAATTGCGATGCTGAGGGATAAGAAGGAACTGCAGAACATCCAAGGCACGGGCGGCTCCTTAGATTGTTTCCCAACAAGGAGGCAGGAAACAAATTAATGACCATCTCGCGGAGCGAAGGTTGCTAGGTAATGAGAAGCACATTTTAAAAAGATTCAGATTTCTGCAATGGTGGCAGTAATGGATTCTTCATCATGGGACATATAAACAGAGTTCCTTGCAATATCACCATCGATACAGGAGCCAATGTTACTATCATTCAGAAAGATTTAGCTCAAAAGTTTAAAGATGAACTCATGTGGACTCTATCCTATACTACCCTACAGACTGCGTCTGGGGATCAAATCGAAATAGTCGGAAAGTTAATTGTTAACATTACGTTTAGAAGTATCGTCTGCTACCATACGGCATGTGTGGCAAATATTAAAGATCCTCTCTAGTCGTATTAGACTTTCTATGGAAATACAGTTTTTCCTTGAACTTTAAAAATAATGAATTATATTTTGCCTCAGAAGACATAACTCTGTTCGGAATGAAAGATGAGTTAAATCTGTCCACCAAATAAGAGCTTATCACGATATCAACAGTTCTAGCAAGAACATTATTGTTACATTCTGGATCCATATTTGAAAACAGAAATTTCTCGGACGAAATAATGGGTATAATATTTTACCAACTGTAACAGCCCTAAAAGAAAACTATTAGCCTCAGCACTCGTCGACCTAACGAGGACCGTCATCCCGGTGAGAGTTGCAGACGCAAGCGATAAGTAATGAGGAAAGGCGAAGTACTTGCAGCATGTACTCCAGTTACCTGCGTTAAACTAATCAATAGTCCGCCAGTCGTTGTGTTCGAAGAGCCTAATATCAGAGTTATTGCAGAATGCACAACTGAGCGATGAAAAGAAGAACGCTGCGGAAAGTGTCATTCAAGAATTTCAAGATGTTTTCTCCTGTACATCTTCTGAAGTAGTTCGAATCAGTTTAGCTCAGTATAGAATTGACTCTGCATATCATCCACCAATCAAGCAATATCCAACATGTCTATCGAATATTAAACAGGAAGAGGTAGGGAAACTTCAAAAGAACATGGAAGGAAAGAACATAGAGTCTTTTGTAAGTCCATGGGCTTCTTTCATCGTCCTGGTCAAAAGTAAAGATGGTTCAGCTAGATTTTGCTTTGACTATCGAGGACTGAACGAGGTCACGAAGAAAAACCGCTAACCTATTCTCAGAATTGATAGCATTGTGGATACTCTTTCTGATTTCGATTTTTGATTGTGATTTAAGCTGATTTCGACGATTGATTTAAAGAGCAGGTAGAGATATACTCTGATGACCGAGAAAAGACAAAATTTACTACCGGCGAAGAAAGTTCAGAGTGATGCCTTTTTAATTATGTACTGAGCTGGTAAAATTCGAATGCTTCATGCAGAACGTATTGAAGTCTTTCCTACGAAGCCTGTCTGATATATCTGGCTGAATCATAGTCGTCGGGAAAAGTTTTGAAAATAATTTAGAAACTATTAGGGAGGTGCTTCAGAAATTCAAGGAAGCCAGTCTTAAGTTAAATCCTGCCAAATATAAATTGTTCAGACAGGAAGTGATTTAACTCGGACATGTCATCTCTGCAGAAGGTATGTGTGTGTGTACAATTCCAGAAAAATCGGCAGTTAAAGATTTGAGACTCCTTGAAAATGCTCGTCAGATGAAAGGTTAAAGATTGGAGATTCGTTGAAAATGCTCGTCAGATGAAAGAAGCATCTACTGTAAGAAATTTGTGAATGACTTTCCTTCCATCGCAAGAACCCTTCATAAGCTGACAAAGAACAGAACAAGCAAAATTTCTTGTGGACAAAAGAATGTGAGCGTACACTTACTAAACTGAAGAAGGCTTTAGTATCTGCGACTATTCTGATGTAGCTTCAGTCTGAAAAACCATTCATTCTTCACACGGATGCGAGCAATGAAAGTGTCTGTGCTGTTTTGTCACAAGAAATAAACGGTCAAGAACGTGTCGTGGTATATTGGCGCAAGTGCCTATCTAAACCACAGAGGAATTAGTGTCACTAGGAAAGAGTTGTTCGCCATTGTTAAAATCATACCTCGTTTTTACCATTTACTCGTTTACCGTTCTATGGCAGACAATTCCTGCTCCGCGCAGATCATGTCTCGTTAACCTGACTATTAAACTTCAAGAATGCCGAAAGCCAGATGAATTAGGCTCCAAGAATACGAAATAGCTATCCGCCATAGGAAAAGATCGTTGCACGAAAACTCTAAAGCCCTGTCTAAAAGACCTTCTCCAGAAAGCTACCGATATTGTTCCAGGGTCGAAGGGAAATATGAACTGCTTAATGCAGTCGCACGTCAAAATACAACTTCAATATTGATTGATTAAGATCCATAGAGTTCCATAGTCAAGAAGGACCAGTTGGAAGACGGTGCCGATAAAACCATCTGGCAGGATATTTCGATCTATAATCCTACAGTAAAACAATCTTGGGCTGTCTAGGACTGCCTCCATATTCGAAACGGCGCCTTGTACCAGAAGTTCGAATCGGATGATGGAAGTTCATTTCAATGACAGTTGATACTTCCAAGATCTTGAATTCCGAACATGTTAAAGAACTACGAGTACATAGCAGTCCGACTGGAGGCCACCTTGGAATAATAATGCCATAGAGTTCTACAGCACTTCTACTGGAGTAATGCAAAGACCGACGCGCAAAAGTGGTGCCAAGTTTCGGGTGCCTGTGCAGGCCAGAAAGGACCGATAAATTGCAGCCAAGAGAAGATTAAACGCCACAGTATAGGAAAGTTTTTTGAACGCACCGCCTTTGCCAACCTGGGACATTTGCCACGAACTGCTGACGGTAACAAATACATTCTTAATGTCATTGATTATGTCACAAAGTGGCCTGAAACGTATGATATCTCTGATCAAGAGGCTGTTACGATATTCAGCATTCAAATTGTAGGTTTGGAATGCCTATTCAATAACCTTCCGGTCAAGGAAGGAATTTTATCTCAGTTGTAATTAAAGAAGTCTGTAAACTACCAGGCCTAGACAAAACCCAAACGACACCTTTAAATCCAAAGTCAGAAGACATGGTAGAGAGATTCAATTGAAACCATACTTAGCAACCTCTCGCTGATGGTGTCCGGAAACCCACAGAACTGTAGCCAGAAGTTACCTCTGTTCTTACTGCCTATCCCAGTGCTGTCCACGAGATTACCAGCTATTTCTCCTCTCAGACGCTTGTCGGGCGATACCTTCGTCTGCCTTGTGATCTCTTGTTTTGTTGCCCTCTGGATGCCCCTTTATCGCCTAAGAAGTGCATCCAAGATCTCTAGGCATGGTTTGAAGTGATGCACATTACTTCTAAAAATGTGAAAATACTCTCGGTAGAGCGTTATTGCCAAAGGATGACACTTATCTTTATTTGTCTGTGCTACTTTAAAAGCGAATTGTTCAATATCTCAGTTAATTACTAACGGGACATGGTACCCGAAAATAGAGGAAATGATCTATTTTCCAATTTTTTTTTTTACTAAAAATATACTTTAATATAATCTGAAAAGAAATTTTGGATCTATCTGACAATAAAAAATAGTATAAAGTCTTTGTCAAGACTTTTGACAGCCTTTTATATACCACACCCACCTTAGTGTTTATTTTCTTTTTCTTCTTAATTTTCTGAGTTATTTATTAAAAACTAGTATAGAGGAAGAGGTACCGAACTGGATGTTACTGCAAGTATCAACAAGCCCTGTTTATATGTGTAATCTGACTGATTTTAAATACTGACAGAAGTACGAAAAAATATTTTTTTCACTTTTGAACTTGCAGGCTGAATATTCATGCTATTTACTCAAATCAGCAAATATTTCTATGCGTATTATCAGTCATTCTTGTCATGCCTCTTTGGAAGCGCTGTGTATGTAAGCCAGTTTCTCTTAATACATCTTCCCCGAAGGCATCCCCTTCCCATGATTTGGTATTCCTCGAGTTGTTTCCTTAATAAATTATCCTAATCTAACCTAATCTCTTCAGAAATATAAACTGTTTGTGATGTAGACAAACAGAAAGAATAATAAAAGTGATCAATTTTCTGACTGTAATATTACTGAAACTCGAGCTGGAAAAAACATTAAACTCTTTAATTAATTAAAGTACTCCTAAATTAATAAAAAGGCTATTTATATGTAAGACCAAATGACCGACAGAAGAGAAGAAATCACGTATGTTGCTGGGCAGTTTTAAATAAAAAGTTTCTATGTTTTTTCAAATTTCGAATTACGTTTTGGGAAAAAAAAAGAACTAAACAACAATTTTATTTTATTGATAATAATTATAAATATATTAGAAACATTATTATTATGCATCTTTATACTAAAGTTGTTTTGAACGTGTTTTAAAAAACAAAAACAGGTGAAGAAAAATTCTGGTTAATAGTTTATGATTTTGCTTCCA
>KK119726.1:500307-546658 GCA_000611955.2 Stegodyphus mimosarum | reverse complement strand
CCGCCTGTTTCTTCTGGCCTGTAAGGCAATATACCGGTCATCTGCGGGTGTGGTTCCTCGTGGACGACCACTACTAAACCCCCGGATAGCTGTTCCTGTAGTTTGAAATTGTCTCCAAAGTCGTGAAACGATGCTGTGAGCAATTCCGAACTCTGCAGCCACACTTGTCACACTGCGGCCTTCCTCCAACTTCCCAATGTTTCGACCTCGGGTAAAAGCATCCAGATGTCGTCCAACAGATTGATTATTCGCCATTTCTCGCTGAGGCAGCAACTCGGTGTGATTTTAACTGCTATACGGCGTGCAATCTCTTTGCCAGAAATACTGATCTTACACCGACAACATGCTTTATATTACTCAGACACTCCCCCATTACGTCTACCTGCATACCTGCGCATGTGCTACCGTACATCATCTTACTTAATCTTCTGATTGGTCTTTCTGTCCGCTCTGCCTCTTCGTTCAGCTGATATGCTAATTTTTCGACTTCGTCCTTAAAATTGCACACCAGTGTATATCTGCAGATGTGAAAAAAGTAGAAATCCGAAAGCGCGATGTCGGGGCTATATGGTGGGTATGGCAAAAGATCCCATTCGAGTCCGTACAGTGTCCAGCCGGCGAATGCAAACACACGTGGTCTTGCATTATCTTGACGGAACATTACCTTTTTGCGCCGGAACTGACTTTGACGTTTTACCTTAATAGCAGCGTCAACAGGAACTAGCATCTCGCTGTATACCTTAATGCAATGGATTTTACCCTTTTCCAGCTACTCTTGTGGATAATACCACAGCAATTCCACCAGATATAAAGCATGATCTTTCAGTTTTTTTAAATTGCCCTTTGCCACGTTGCCGACGGGCCCACCGGACGCAGACCCACCCACTTTTCGTCCTGTGTTGTTGAAGCAAATCAACCTTTTGTCACAAATGACGATCTGGTCCAGAATTTTGTCCTTGCGTTGATATTCGAGCAGATTAGTGTAGGCTCGAACACGTCTGTTCTTATTTGCTTGAGTCAGCTCATGAGGCACCCAGCGATTGAACTTGTACATCAAGTTTTTGCGATGCATAGCTCAATTAATGGACATGGCCCTAACGTCTGATGCTTTAGAAAGCTCTCGAGTGGTTGCATACTGATCTTCTTCCAGGAGGTCTCGCAGGCGGGCCTCATCAACATCAGTAAGGCGGCCAGAGCGCTCTGTTTCTTGAATGTCATAGTCCTTGTTTTTGATCTTTCGGTACCAAACCTACACAGTGTCATATGATACAACATTAGTACTTAAAGCTGTACACATGATTTGGTAAATTCTGTAGCTAACTTTTTGCAACAGAACTGGAAGTAAATGAGGGTTCTAATCTGGTAGCATGATAGTTCCGTTTCAGGCATCTTGTACTTCATGATATTTTTTTACAAATTTCACAACACAGTGTTCTAAAGAATGTCTCTCTTTCAAAGGTCAAAAATCGTTTGACAACATATGATTAAACACGCCAGAGCGAACTATTTGCGCAGAGGATATTTGCAGTGGCGGGAAACTTTCATTTAAAACCCGATAAAAAGTCTAATATAGATACCGTGTCTTCCTTATATGACCTATTAAATTATAGACATTTTTGCTACATTTTATTTAAACTTATTTTCTCGAACTATTCTAACTTGAATAATCGATCCCTGAAGGCAAATTGAAAATGACATCAAAAATTGCAAATTTTGAAATTAGATATCCCGGTAAATTTTTGTAGTACGGGAGTGAAACTTCTGGTATTTTTATCTTTTCATAACGAGTACAAAACTTCCCCAGATATAAGTAAAGGAACCGGGAGACCGCATTAAAAGTTAGATTTCGTTACTTGTTGATATTTATTTTTTTTTTAAATTTGACTATAAGGGTTTATTTATTTTATCTAATCAATTATTCATGTTCCTTTGCTCATTCTCCTGTTTTCCTTCCGGAATGCTAATTTTAGTTCATGGGTATTCAAATGATGTAGACAGCGTATTTAAATAAAGATTTTTAGAGTGTTTAATCACAGCGTATTCCGCCTGCTGTAGGCCACGTTGTTAACTGAAATTCTACTAGAGCAATCTGTCTTGCTTTTTTCTTGCAATAGTACTTGTCACGCCGGTGTAGATTTGAGCCAACTTGCGTGTTATTCATTTCTGTCTAGCCTTTGGCTAATTTCTAAGATACAAACAAGATTCAACTTAGTTTTAATTTGAATTCATTACCTTTGAGTTACGCCATAAATGCTGGCTGGGTTTGAAGCACAAGAAGTGCCTTTTGTTACATTATTTAAGTTTTCAATAAAAGGATGTTTTATACCCTTCTTATTTCTCTATTTCCTTACTGGAGATAGTGGTAAGTCTCTTGGATCCATCAAGAGTCTCGATTTAGTGTATTCTTCCCAAAAAAGTGAGTCTGTACACGACATTGCCAAAGCATGAATGTTTTTGTCATTTATAACACTTCTGGAACTAGAAGTATATGACTATAACAAACAATTGCGAAAATAAAGGCCGGGTAAGTACGTTTAAGCCGAGAAAGGTACTGCCGATTGCAATAAAAAAGGGAGATGCACAGTTAGATGTTATATCAGTCTTATATATAAAACTTCAACGTTCTACGACTGCTTTCGAGTTATGTGAGATACCTAGGTACGTATGTGAGATACGTACGTACTTTAAAAATTTGCAAATATAACGCTGATTTTTGTTTTTTGACTATTCTAGATTAATACTTACGTATTGTTGCGTGCGTACGGGTTCGTTATGGATTGAATGCACAACTCGTTAAAAAATTAGCAAAAATTTATTCTTTCCACAAGAAATAAATCAAAATGCTGAAATATTTCTTCAACGATATTCGCACAATGTCACAATATCTCAAACGTTTACCAAAACTCAATTCAAAACAGATAAACTAATTCTGTCTCACAGCGAAATCGCTACAGCATAAAGCAAACAAAAAGCAGTTCGCTTTAAACAGTTACAACTACAACAGCAACTGAGATGAGTTGCTGTTGCACAATTCGGCTTTTATAAACTTTTTAATTATCAGTAGAACAATCTCGATTTTGCTCGATTTTTGTAGATGACAACAGTAATTACGAGATATTTATTTGTTAAACATTAAATGCACGTGCTCTTTTATTTTTCTTTTCTTTTTTTTTCCGACGTAGCTTTCTCTTCAAAAATCGTCTGCGTACCACGGGAAATATAAAGCAATTTTAATTGCAATTCTAAATAAATAGCCAAATAAATATGAAATCCGTAACATTGCCCCCTTCCCAAGGACTGGACCTCCCGGGCAATACAATCCCTGGAGAGGAAGCCAAACTTACAACTAAGGCATCAGTGCTATAATAAACATTACCTTACAATAACAAAATAAACATGAATTGCAATAAATAACTTTCAGCAAATTAAATTAATCCAACGCTAAATACAATTCAAATACTATCAAATACTAAGTACAAATACTATCAAATACAAATGCTATTAAATACAAATACTTATCAAATACTAATACTTAACAAATACAAATCAAATACTAAATACAAGTAAGACCATGGTCTTATACTATTTACATTATTATTTACAACTATATACACTACGTACTATGGCCATAGTAATGAATTAACCTGTCGTAATTAACGACTTCAGGTTTAGAGTTCGATGACTTACGGATTCGAACCACGACGTCATTCCGCCTGTTTAGGACTGTGTAAGGACCATCCTAAGGTGACTGTAGTTTCGGAGAAAGTACTTTCCGACGAGTCGGATTCCATAACCACACCTTGCTCCTTCGTTGAAACGATGTCCAGTAGCTTTCGTGTCGTAGCGGGTCTTCATCTTTTCTGTCGTCAAGTTGACTCGTTCTCGTGCAAAGTTGTGCATCATTTCAAACCGGGCCTGGAGATCTTGAAAGTATTCCTCAGGCGATGAAGGCGCATCCGAAGGGCGACCAAATAAAAGATCACATGGCAGTCGAAGGTCACGACCGAAGAGCATCCGAGATGGGGAGTAGCCGGTAGTCTCGCGGACAGCACTGCGGTAAGCCAGTAAAAATAATGGCAACTTCTTGTCCCAGTATTGTTGGTTTCTGGAAACCACTAATGAGAGGTTATTGAGGATGGTTCGATTAAACCTCTCTACTATACCGGATGTAAAGGCGTCGTTTCGGTTTTGTCAATGCCGAGTAGTTTGCAAAGTTCCTTGACTACAGCCGAGGTAAAATTCCTTCCTTGATCGGAATGTAACTGGAGAGGCACTTCGAACCTGGAAATCCACTGCTGTATCATCATCTCTGCTACTGTGACAGACTCTTGATCAGGAATAGGATACGCTTCAGGCCACTTGGCGAAGTAATCAATCACAACGAGGATGTATTTGTTGCCATCAGCATTCGTCGCAGAGGTCATAAGATGTCTAAGGCGATACGTTCAAAAGGTGCTCCTACATTGTAACGTTCCAGCTTCCCCAGGCTGCGTTTCTTCGGTCCTTTCCGACTTGCACAGGCATCGCAAGATCGGCACCAATTTTGCACGTCATCCTTTGCATTATTTCAGTAAAAACGCTTTCGAACTCTCTGCAAGGTCTTCATTATTCCGAAGTGACCTCCTGCAGGGATGCAATGTAGTTCTTTAAGGACGTCCGGGATCCGGTATTTTGGGAGTAGCAGCTGCCATCGGAATGTCTTTCCATTATCCGATTCGAATTTTTGGTATAAGATGCCGTTTTGAATATGGAGTGAGTCCCAGACAGCCCAATATTGTTTTGTCGTGGGACTATGTCTCGAAATGTCGTGCCAGGTAGGTTTTCTGTTTGAGGTCTCTATTAACTCAATTATGGGTTTAATGTCACGGTCTTCCAGCTGCTCTTTTCTGATTTCCTTGTCTTTCCATGGGTCTGGATCAGCCGATGTTGATGTTATTTGCCCTGCGACTGGATTAACCAGTTGGTATTTAGCTTCGACTCTGGAACAGTATCGGCAGTTTTCTGGGCAAGGTCTTCTAGATAAGGCATCAGCGTTTCCATTCGATGGTCCCTTGCGATGACGGATAGTAATGTCATATTCCTGGAGTTTCTGTATCCACCTGGCTATCTGACCCTCAGGATTCTTGAAATTTAAAAGCCAGGCCAGTGATGCATGATCCGGGCGGAGCAGGAATTTTCTGTCGTATAGAAGATGATGGAAATGGTTCTACGGCTTTGACTATGGTGAGCATTTCTTTCCTGGTGACACAATAATTCCTCTCCGGTTTAGACAGGCACTTGCTCCAGTAAGCCACTACAAATTCTTTCCCTTCTATTTCTTGGAACAAAACAGCGCCGACACTTTCATTACTCGCGTCCGTGTCGAGAATAAATGGTATGTCGATCTGAGGATACGTCAGGATTGGAGCAGATGTTAAAGCTTCCTTCACGTTCTTAAATGCATCCTCGCATTCTTTTGTCCACACGAACTTTTGCTTGCTCTCTGTCAGCTTGTGAAGGGGTCTTGCAATGGATGAAAAATCCTTCACTAATCTTCTATAGTAGGTGCAAAGCCCTAGAAAGCTTCTCAGCTGGTGGACATTTTCGGGACGTCTCCAGTCTTTAACTGGAAGCACTTTTTCAGAATCCGTGCGCACACCTTCAGCAGAGATGACATGTTCGAGGTAACTCATTTTCTGTCTGAATAATTTGCATTTAGCGGGACTCAACTTCAGATTGGCTTCTTTCAGTTTCTGAAACACCTTTCTAAGATTTTCCAAATGTTCTTCGAAACTATTCCCGACGACGATCTTTTCGAATGATGGTAACATTGGCTCCCGTGTCGATCATCATGTCCCAAGCAATTCCATTGATTTGTCCCATGATGAAAATTCCGCTTTTGCCGTCACTCACTGCAGAAATTTGAAGCGCTTTAAACTGGGGCTTTTCATTATCTGGCAATCTCCGCCCCACGAGATGGCCACGAATTAGTTTCCCTCCTTCTTGATAGGCGCGGTCTTAACATCCGTATCCTGAGGTGTTCTGCAGTTTCTTCGAATGTGCCCTTCAGCACCGCAGTTCCAGCACTTTACGAACGGTTTCTTGTCACCAGTATTCCGTGTCAAAGCATTCAACTTCCTGGTTAAATCTTCTAGGCGAGCAGTCATTGGATCGACTGGTTCTTCTATGTGAGCAGCTCTGACTGGGTGGCGGTCTCTACGAGTGGCTTGCTGTGCTGCCTCGAATTCACATCAGCCATTCGCAGTGCTTTCTGTATTTCAGGATCCCGGATGCCGTCGATGAAGTATTGCATGGACAGGATTTCTCTTGTTTCTGTCGGGCACTCCGAAAAGGCGAGGTGGGACAGCCTTTCGACATCCGTGGCGAGCTCCTGGAGTGTTTCCTTAGGCTTCTGTTGACGGGATTTTAACTGAAGCCTGCTATAATCTTTTAAACACTTCTCTCCACAACGCAGCTCCATTGCGCCGGACAGAGCTTCGAAATCTAGCCTTTTGTTTTCGGGAAGGGTCTGAAGGATATCCGCTGCGTCTGCTTTCAGGCAACCTGACAGGCCTTAGCTTGAGAATCCCATCCATTAGCTTCCGCAACTATAGAAAATTGTGTCTTATACACTTGCCAGGAGGTCTTCCCATCATATGTCGATAGCTTCAATGAGGGACGAGCAGGCATTGGTAAAATTTTAAAACCATCACTAGTGCTCCCTGCCGTCGCTACGAATTTCTTTAAATTGTCAACTTCTTTGGCAACTGCAGAAAACCTGTCATCAATTTGTTGTTCGATTTGGTGTTGCACGACAGAGACCCTTCCTTCGATGCGTTGCTCCACGGCAGAAACTTTTCCTTCTATTTGTTCTTTTACAGAATCAACTCTTTCTTCTATTTGTTCTTTTACAGAAGAAACTTTTTTTCGATGTGTTCAACTTCATTTTCAACAGCGTCAATTCTGTCTTCTATAGCTTCGAATTTGTTTTCTATTATACAGGCAATCTCTTTTTTAACAGCTTTCATTTCATCTTTAACAGATGCTTGGCCAGCTTTCATCTCCTCTTGACTAGCTTCTATCTTTTCTTTAACGGATTTCATCTCTTCTTTAACGGAGACTTGACCTGCTTTCACCTCCTCTTTAACGGATTCTTGGCCAGTTTTAATCTCATCTTTAAATGCAGGAAAAGCTGCCATAAACTGCCTTAATTGTTCTTCCATTGCTCTAGTTAAAGGCATTCAACCCCACTCCTGACACCAAAAACTGTTGCGTGCTTACGTGTTCGTTACGGATTGAATGCACGAGTCGTTAAAAAATTAACAAAAATTTATTCTTTCCACAAGAAATGAATCAAAATGCTGAAATATTTCTTCAGAGATATTCGCACAATGTCACAATATCTCAAACGTTTACCAAAACTCAATTCAAAACAGATAAACTAATTCTATCTCACAGCGAAAGCGCTTACAGCATAAAGTAAACAAATAGCAGTTCGCTTTAAACAGCTACAACTACAACAGCAACTGCGATGATTTGTTTCAATTCGGCTTTTTAATTATCAGTAGAACAATCTCGATTTTTCTGGATGGCAACAGTAATTACGAGATATTTATTTGTTAAGCATTAAATGCACGCGCTCTTTTATTTTTATTATGTTTTTTTTTTTTTTTTCCGACGTAGCTTTCTTTTCAAAAATCGTCTGCGTTGCACGGGAAATATAAAGCAATTTTAATTGCAGTTCTAAATAAATAGCCAAATAAATATGAAATCGGTAACAGTATCTTCAGGCGTCATGAAAAAGTAATTTGAAAGCATTTTACAATCCGTTTTGGAAAAACCTTTTTCCTTTATTTTGTTGTACGTAGATTCTTTATTCTGTCGAGTTATTGTGTCTATACGTATAGACATCAGGGAAAAAAACATGGCATTTTCGTCGTATTGCGAGATTAGTATTTATAGCTATATGTTTATTAATTTTCACAAGGATTACAGAATTTCAAGGGAATTTCATTTTTCCCTTAAGATATACAGTGGCTCCCAAAAGTGTTCGTACACTTATGATTTTCATTGAAATTGGTCTCTATCCGTTAATTAAAAGCAAACTTTCTGAATGAGATTTTAATAATAAGATCTATAATCTATTCGTAACAAAATTACATGAAATATTTTTTAAATATAATGAAATTTTATTTTTAAGAAATTAATAATAACAAAATGACAAACATTTTATCTCACAAAAGTCTTCGTACACTTCAAAAAAGTCTTGACATATTAGTAAATATTCTCATTAAATTAATATTTAGTAGGATATCCTTTAACATCTACAACAGCTTTTAAACGTCTGGGAATAGATTTTACTAGTTTTTTTGTAATTTCTGTATCAATGTTCATCTATTCTTCCATCATGACTGTTTTGAGTTCGCTTTTCATTTTGATGTCGTGTTTTCGTACTCTAACCTCCAGTTCTTTCCAAATGTGTTCTATGGGGTTTAAATCTGGCGACTGAGGTGGTGTTTTCCAAAACTTGTGGACAATTATAGAGACACCACAGGCAAACGTTGAGAGCCATATGCTTAGGATCCTTATCATGATTAAAAATAAAGTTGTTTCCAATATCCAAATTTTGGGCTGATAATTTTAAATTTTCTCTTAAAATATTTAAATAAAGAGAATGTTTCATTATGCCATCAATAAATACCAAATTACCTAGTCCTGATGCTGCCATGCACCCACACACAAGAATGCCACCGCCATGCTTAACTGTTCCAACTAAGTTCTCAGAATGAAGTTCCTCATTTTTTCTTCTCCATACAGTTGTTCGACCATCGGAACCAAAAATGTTAAATTCACTTTCGTCAGCAAATAGGGCATTATTCCAGTACGTTTCGACTGTATTTATCATTGATTTTGCGAACGAAAGTCTAAGCTTTCTGTTTTTCTCACTAACAAAAAATTTTTTACGGGCAGAATGCCCTTGTAATCCAGCTTCTCTGAGAAGTCGTCGAACAGTTTCAGGCGAAATTGAAGTAGAAAACTTTGCATTAAATTCTGCAGAAACTTTTACAGCACTCAAACGAGGGTTTTTCACAAATTTTTCTAATAATAAATCTCTCGTCATGTTTAGTTAACTTTTTCGGTCGACCTTTTCTTTCCTTGTTTTCAATCCGATTTTCTGCTTTAAAGCGTTTTATCACATACTACACTGTAGAATGGGATAAATTAACTAATTAAGCGATATTTCGAATTGATTTACCCCTACTATGGTGAAACATTATCAATTTTTGAATGCTGTTTGTAATTTCTTTACGACGGCGACTCATTTTTCAATAATAAATAGAATATTATGAAGTAAACAATAAAAAATTAAAGCAAACGATTTTTTAAATACCACCACAATGCAAAAATTAAAAAAAAAGCGGCAAACGATCATTCTAATTTTGATTTTATCCAAAAATATTTCAGTGTACGAAGACTTTTGTGGGATAAAATGTTTGTCATTTTCTGATTATTAATTTCTTAAAAATAAAATTTTGCTATACTTTAAAAATATTTCATGTAATTTTGTTACCAATAGATTATAGATTTTAACGAAGGGTTTTTTAAACCCAGTAAAAACATGTTACAAATGTAGATTAGAAATTTAGTTAAGCTTCCAGTAACTTTTTTTTTTCGCTTTGCTGTATTAAATAATTTCTTTGTATTGTTTCCCTCTTATTTTATACGATTTTTCCTTACTACATGATAGAACTTTATATCAATAAACAATTAATGATGAATTTCATTTTATTTATTTATTTATTTTTCTTTTTTAATCAATGGGATCTTGATCATGCGGATTAGTTGTCGGTGCATTTTCGACTGTCTACCCCTTTCATCATCATCAATCCCCCTTTAAAACCATCATCAACACTTAGATGTTGATCGACCCCCTTTAAAATTTTATGACTCTCTTGGTGTCGATACCCACCCCGTTGAAAACCCCTGCTATAAATGCATAAGAAAATTATAAAATGAAATTAGCCAAAGAGGATAAACTTTAGGAAATCAAATTAAATATGAATATATTTTACATCAAAATCATATTATAAATTGCTGAATAACCTGATTTATACGTTATAAAGCGAATTTGTCTTTCCGAATTCTTTTGAAATCATGCTGAGGCGCACAGCAGAAACGTTCTGGAATTTACCTTTATATAAATCAGATGTAAATTTAGAGAAGTTATATGCAACCACTTAGTTATATACAAGACATAGGCCTTGCAAGTTGTATACAAAACATGGGCCTTGCGTGCTTATGTAACTTTTTGAAATCTGTAATATTACGCGGCACTTACAGTATGTTGCTAGTTGGCGAAGCGCAATACAAATTCTTTAAAATCAAAAAAGTCTTTCAAATTTAATAAACAAACTTAGCGATTTAAAAAAATATTGTTGCGTGCGTATGGGCTCGTTATATATTGAATGCACAAGTCGTTAAAAAGTTAACAAAAATCTATTCTTTCCACAAGAAATAAATTAAAATGCTAAAATATTTCTTCACAGATATTCTATATTCGCACAATATCACAATATCTCGAACGTTTAGCAAAAACTCAGTTCAAAACAGATAAAATAATTTTATCTCACAGCGAAATCTCTACAATCAATACAGCATTAAGTAAACAAACAGCAGTTCGCTTTTTACAGCTACAACTACAACAGCAACAACAACTGAGATGAGGTGTTTCAACTCGGCTTTTATAAGTTTTTTAATTATCAGTAGAACAATAACGATTTTTCTAGATTTTTTGGATGGCAACAGTAATTACGAGATATTTATTTATTAAGCATTAAATGCACGCGCTCTTTTATTTTTATTTTTTTTTTCGACGTAGCTTTCTCTTCAAAAATCTTCTGCATTGCACGGGAAAAAAAAGGAATTTTAATTACAATAAATCTAAATAAATATCCAAATAAATGTGAAATTCGTAACAATATGTTGGCTGTACCAGAATTAAAATATTTTTATCTTTTATGCGGCTGTGTGTTGTTGTTCAAGAAAGCGTAATATGTTTAACTTTTCCTTTAAATTTATTGTGCTGTTAATTAATGAACCAAACTTCATTTCAGTTATTATTAATTATTAACTAGATTCGTAAAATGACACCAGCTGGGCTTGTTAAAATCATATATATGTAAATAAAAAAGAGTGTCCGTTTGTTTGTTTGTTTGTGTGCGTGTAGTTCATGCAAATCTACAGTTTTATTCCGATCTTGATAAAATGTTTCGTCCTTAACCTTCAGAGTAAGAGGATGTCACTGTCCACATAAGATTTCGAAAAATTATCTCACTGTGCCCACACTCAGAATGCTTAAATGTTGCGCTCACGTTATTCGTCTTCGGTGCCCGCCATTTTTGTCACACTCCGTATGTTAGTGGAAGCAAGGAATTTATAATAGTTTTTTAGAAATGATAAATATTAATATTTGTCCACAGTTTCAGTTTTGAAATCACGTTGCCTTTGTTGAGTTCCCTCGACCAGTTCTTACTGAATTTGTTAGATGACGACGTATTCGTTTACTCTTTAGAACAAACAATACGGAACCTTTAAGGCAAATTTTAAGTGCGCTCTTAAGTCTACCAGTTTTTCGAGAATATCGAAAACGGTAAAGAAATAAGCCAAAGTAGGAGGTAATTTTCCGAAATTTCATTTCCGAAAAATAAAAAAGACCAGTTTTTACTAGAACCATTCTATTAGTAATGTTGAGCAGCATTCCTTGAAACAATGTTTAGATCCTTCTGAGGGACTCCCTGGAGTCGGTTTTCATACGGAACTTTTGCCTCGTGTTTGCAAGAAAAATGATATTCCGGCCCTGTTACGACAAGCTACCCTTATATATACTGATTGGAGTAAAAGCGAGGACTCTCGTTCCGGTAGTGGTGTTGTCATTAAATGCACAAATGGAAATATTGTTAAAATAAAGAAAAGAAATTCTGACTTCAGCTCGGTTTTTAAGAGTGAGCTTATAGCCATCGATGAAGGACTAAACGCTATTTTATCCTTTACAGATCTTAAGGCAGTATGGTTTTTGACTGACAGTCGTAGCGCCATCCAATATCTTTCAAACTGGCGAAGAGTTGGTGATAGGGCCGGAAGTGCAATTCTTAGCAAACTTAAGAAGGTCTCATCACTCTGTGAGGTACACCTTCAGTGGATTCCTTCCCATGTTGACATTTGGGGGAATGAAATGGCGGACATTCTGGCGAAGGAGGGTTCTGAAGAACCATTACCAGTTACCAATTCACTGACATATCTTGAACTGTACTCCATTAGAAGACATGCAGACAGGCAAATTTGGCTCGTTTCGCCGAATCATCCCTGTATCAAGCTGATTGTCCTGGAAGATCCCTTGCTAGTGACTGTGATAGATGTGTTCAGATAACACTTTCCCGATTCTTCAGTGGACACCTGAAAGGACTCACTTTCGAGAGAGGTTACAAGATGCACCCAATTTGTTCTAAATGTCAAAATGCACCGGCTTCACCGACACATATACTTGAGTGCCTGGAATTGTCTCTTGAGGACCTTTACAAGTCTCCCGTGCTTGTTTTCGATTTTCTGAAGGTGAATGGACTCATGGACCTAGTCTAGTAAATTCCTAGACATGGAGATAAGCAACAACAACAGAACCATTCTATGGCGCTGTATTAATTCTACACTGATACACGGTTTTATTCAAGCTTGGTAAAATTTTGCACAATTCACTTTGAGCCATAATAAATTCAATTTGAATAATGAGGAAAATCACTCTCTATTCTAGATTTCAGAAAAACTTTCCCCATCTTCCTAAAAGAAGCCTTTTCACTGTGTGTTAATCCCAGACAATGGCCGGTAATTCAGCTAGTTATTCTATAAACGCCGTCTGGAAAGCCATCTGGACCACTACATATTTTCTTCGCATCTCATTAATAAACGCAACTCCATATCATGTAATTTCTAAAACTGTTTTCCAAATCAAAGAAATTTAAAATTTTGCTTTAATTAAAAATCTTTTAATTTAGCAGTGTTATTATAAAGAATAAAAGATGATTCTAATCATATATTATGAACCTTGTATAAAATCGTTGTATAAAATCTGGTTTTACTATAATAAAACTATTCCTTTAAACATTAGTCTTAAACATGTATTTTCAATCTGTTTGGCTTCATTGATAAAATTATTATTTCTTGATTAAGACTTTCACTTTCAGTCACTTCGTTTCTAGTAATAAAATTATTGCTTTTAATATTAGTTTTAGACATGTAATTTGAGTCGTTCATTTCGAAATAATGCAAATGTTTCTTTAAATATTTTTCTTAGATATGTATTTTTAGTTATTTCATTTTATAATAATAAAATTATTTCTTTAAATATTAGTCTTAGACATATACTTTCAGTCGTTTGGTTTTACAGTAATAAAATTATTTTTTGATAAATTATTCATAGAGATGCACTTTCAACCATTTCGTTTCTAAAAAATAAATTAATTCTTGAAATATTTGCCTTAGAAATGTAAATTCAATCGTTTGGGTCATCATAATAAAATTTCTTGAAACATTAATCTTAAAAATGTGTTGCTATTCCAGTTAGATTTAGAATTTCCTGTTTGGTATTATTTAAACATTTGTTTTTCAGTTTGTTTTGCAATTTGATCTATGAATCTGGCAACCCAGTTTTGTTTGGAATGTTGAGAAAATTAAGCTCCTCAGCATTTAATTTACCCACCAGAAATATTGAATGTTATTCATCATTAAGATGTATGGATCATTTTATCATTATCTTTAATCATAGATATAAATAGTTTCTTTAATTTCGTTGAGTTTGTGAAGTGAAACACAAAAAACATTTCTCGAAGGGTAAAACTGAAAAGTTCTTTTAGAAGCTGACACACTCGGAAGCATTTTTACCGGAAGAATTGAGGTACTTACATTTTGAGTTTCAGCCGTAGAGGACCTTACTAAGTTGTATAATTTTAGGATTAAGCAAGAAAAAGCAATTGGTTAATATGGTAACGTTAAACCTCCAAAATATTGAATTGCTGAAGATTTGGGATTTAGAAGTTTTGAGCATTACAGATCCTGTAGAAAGAATTCTTCTCGAAGAAGAAACTTTGACCCATTTCAGGCAAACCTTACGGGTATGTGGAAATCAGCGCTATGAAGTAGCTTTGCCGTGGCTAATTGACATCCGGCTCTTTATATATACGATATAGCAGAATTGCGACGTCACCTGATAACAAAATGTTTGTTATCATGTGAAAATAACTTTGAAGCTTACGATGCTGTATTCGAAGAATTTGAATTGGAAGGCGTCATAGAAACTGTTCCAATAGAGCAGCTTTGGAAACTTAGTCATTATCTCCTTCATAGACCTGTTAGCAAGCCGTCCAGGAATACTACGAAGGTTTATCCAGTGTTAGACGCTTCTTTCAAGCTACCTGGATATGCATCTTTAAACGAGTGTTTGACCGAGTCTGATACATGAGATACCGCTTCTACTGCTGAGATTCCGTTTAGGTATTTTAGGAGTAGTTTCTGGCATAAAACAAGCTGAACGCCTCAAGCTGAAGATTTATAGGCACTGCCTAGTGGATTTTGGCATCGTTTCCAGTACTTTCCTTCTAAATGCTACAGTAAAAGACCATTAGGATTGCAGGAATTCCATATCACAAGCTTTAATTACGTAAAAGAACTGCAACAATTGAAATATCAAGCTATATGAGTTAGTTATACATGAAGCGTCATTTGAATTGAGATGTTGGAAAAAGTTTATAATCAGGGAAGTCAAAGCGTACTTGATCTTAAGTAGGATAAAGAAACCGATGAACTTTACTGGGTTGATCCTCAAACTGACATGGCGAAAATTAGCAGAGTTATTACGAAGAGAATGGTACTTTCTGTTGTTAACAGCATGTCGGGACTACTATTCCTCCTAGTTGCCTTTGCAAATATAACTGGAGTCCTGAGTAGGAACAGGGAGCCTACTCAAAACTATATTTGTGCGTGTGTAGAAGATATAACAAAGTTAAGAAGGGTTAAATTTACCCTTTATTTCTCACAGCCTACAACCGTTCCCGCACTTCGGGATATAGAGACCAGCACTTATATTCTAAAACGTAGAAAATAAGAAATAAACTAACTTGACTAAATAAGAGCTAAACTTAGATGATTTACAGAGCGTAGTAGCACGAAGACTGGCCTTTTAACACTACGTATGTAGTGAGCGGAATGCAAAAACTACAATACGTTTTCAAATATCAGCAAGAACAAAGTTCTGGCCTTAAAGGCAGACATGAAAAGTACGCGCGTGGTAAAGCACCGAGAAGTCGCTCTCTCTCTCCTTTTGGCCAAAAGCCATGTTTTAAATACAGTTTGGAATTTCATTTGCATAAACAATTCTACTCGCGCTTATTCTGGCCGGAAATGGAAAATGAGAGAGGATAGCAAAGTTTTAGAATAAAATAAACGTTAGAAAAACTTAAAATCCTTACAAGCATGTATGATCTCCTAGGTCTAACGTCACCTGAGATACTACTGCCAAAGTTACTACAGCAAGAAGTATGGCGCAATAAGTAGGACTGGGACGAAGAGTTATCAGCTGATTTGCAATTATGTTGTGCAAGATGGTCTTGAGAATAATATTGTGTTGGGAAATATAAAATTCCACGAAGGATATTGCATGGAACTTTTGAAACGGCTAGCTTACATATATTTACTGATGCTTCGTCTCAAGGGTATGCCTGCTGTGCTTTCCTACGCTGCGAAGAAGGAAAGGAGAGAAAATCTCAATCATTCTGGCAAATGCTAGAATAGCTCCTGTTAAGGGGCCGACAATTCCGCGACTGGAGTCCTAAAGAACTACTGTGGGAGTCAAAATTGGTTCGAAAATTTTATAACGTTTGATTTTTCCTTTGAAGACATACTTTTGTACGGACTCGATGATAGTTTTAGCATGGATCTCGAACACAGAACCATAGAACAAATTCGTTAGAAATTGAGTGAAGGGAATTAGGGATCTGACAAATATAGATGATTGGAGAAAGGTTCTTGGGAAGTCAATCAAGCAGACTCGCCTACCTGAGCTTGCTACTGGTCGGACATTCTGCAGATTCAGTGGCGGGAGGGTCCAACCTGCTTGTATGGACGGGAAATGTCTTGGCCAATATCAGAATTATCTGTTCCAGAGGAAGCACTTCTGGAGCAGCGCAAGACCTTTGTCGCAAATCTAGCTACTGAGAGAAAAAAAAGAAATTTTGGGAAATATTTTTATATTTTTCAAGTTATAAAAGAATGCTCCGCATGACACATGTAATCTCATGGCAACAAAAATACAACAAATATCATTAACAGTGATAATCTTTTTGGTACTATTACCTATACCATTAAAAGCTGTGCGCGTCTATCTGTTTGCTTGTGACAACATCTCTTCCGGAACGGCGGGAAGTTGAGTTTCGGGTAAGGTACTCTCAGATTCCAAAAATTCTTGGGAAGCCATTTCGACCATTTTCATCTTCGTTCATTCTCATCAAGACGTTAATAAGGGTTGCGATACTAGATGTGTGGACGGTCTTATTTATCATGTAATTCTAAGCACGCTATTAGCAGATTCTGAATTGGAGACAGAATTTTTAAAAGGAAGCCTGATTAGCTGCGGGCCAAAACAATTGTAATTATATGGCAGAGGGTGTAATTGGCGATAAAGTTGTTCTAAATGTATCACGAGGCAGAAAATTTGAAAATGGGATAAGAGCTTTGGAGTTTGTAACAAATAATTTAAAATTACTTCTGACGAAAAGACAAGGAAACTTAAAAGGGAGAATTACAGTTAAAAATTTTCACTCAAAATAGCTGCTTTTGAGCCTTCGAAACGAAACTGGCTTGTTATTAACGGAGTAGTTGGCAGAAGTATATACAGTAAAGTAATTTAATACACTAAATGCGAAATATACAAATCTTCAAATTTGCCTTACCCTTCTCTCGGTTTTGGATAACGCGATCATAACGTATTAGTTTGAAGATTAAATCTGAAAGTTAAACGCAAGCTTTTTTAAGAAAAAACTAATTAATTAATTGGGTGGGAATTTGCGTGAATAAAATCAGCTCATTTTTACGTAACATATTTCAGTACAAATATTGATTCTAGTAATTTGATTAAGTATGGTGTTGTCAATAACGTTTTTTGATAAGATGGTGATCCAATTAATTAGTTTAGCAGTTGCGAACTTAAAAATCTCTTCTTTTATAAAAAAGTTTAATTTTATTGTTGTTAATGATTTGCAGATCTAGATAATCGATTTCTTGTTAACGTCATCGGTCTTATTAAGAATTAAACAAAAAAGAGTAAATCTGGAATATTTCTATTGACACAAAATTATTTCTATTAATGATATCATCTGTGTACCTGAAGATGCTTGCAAATAGTTTTAAATTATTTTTGTCCAGTGATTGTTGAAACTAAGATTCCTTGGTAAATCAGTACGGGTAACAAATCTGCGTTGAAACGTTCGTGCCTATAGGAATGCTGTTTATTTGTTTAAAAAAAGTGTTATTAAATTTTATAAAGCTATGAAAAAGAGAGAAAAAAATCTTTCCAACTGTCTTCTGTTAAAATCATAAGTATTTCAGCAAATAAATGTGGAAGTAGTTATAGACTATTCTAAATTTCTCTCAATAGAAGAGTTTACAAGTTACACAAGTTTTCAAAATCACAGTAGTTAATTTCTTTAATTTTTAGATTTTTAAGAATAGTAATAACAAGAAGATAATTAATGATCCATCAAAAATTATAATCTTTGTTAGCTGAATTAAATATAATAGAACTAATCTTCTTCAGTTTGAGAGCAAATAAGTTTTCAATATTCTTAGATATTTTAGTGCAATGAGCAATCTGAATAAATAAATCTGAATCTTAATTTATGTGGAGTCTTATGGAAGTTGGGCACGGCATATATATGTTAGTAAATTTTTTGTAATCAGATGGAATAGAAATTTTCAGTTTGCGGCAAAAGTCTTTGAATTCGTTGATAATACAGACTTCTTTTTCAGTTGTCTTTTTATAAGAAATTGGCGGAATAAGTTCTGCTTCAATTAGTTGGCTGAAAAACTGCTTTCATATAACATACTCGCTTCATCTATTTTGGTGATCATAAATTTCTGTTTAAATTCTTCTATTTTATTTCTTAATTGTATTCCAATTTAAGTTGCCTGGAATTTTCAGCTCTGTTAGTGTGTGCATAATTTTCTTAAAAACTTCTTTCCATTCTAAGAAGGTATTATCAGGAAGATTGTTTTAGTAATATATTTCTTGAGGTTATTTTTAGTACTGCTGAGGCAAAATTTTTGCTAATTCGGCGAGGCTGATCTGAATTTAGTTCAAATTTCTCCAGTTTTCTTAACTGCAAGTCATGGACCAAATTTCATGTCAATTCATTCTGAAGGTAAACCCGAACTCCCAGTTACATAGCAGTTAACCGCTAAATCTCACAACTGATTTACAAGTCTCCGACCCATACTTTATACCCTGCAGCATGGGCTGGAAAAATCGGCTGTCAGGTTCCGAAAATATATTTTCGCGAATCTTCCAGTCGCCAGTTGCCGAGAAATCACCAAATGTAGCCTGTAGCCAAGGCCCCTCAGGAGGGAAATTGCCTATATCTTGCCTTCTACCTGAGCTAGTTTTACAATTCCCAAACCGTCGTACTCAGAACAATAATTCTATGAAACAAATAGAATCTTAAATACAAGACATGTGGCTAAAAATTAGATTAAATACAAAATAAAACCTAAAATTATCACTCTAAGAACAATAAATAAGTAAAACAGTACAAAATACTACAGCAATACAGAAAATCCAAAATATAGTCAAAAAGAGTTAAAGTATTTACAAATATTTAAAATAATATATAATATAGATCCAAATTCGTATTTCATATAATACGAGAAATGAAACTTAAAGTTATAAGCGTAAAAACAAGTCGCAGGTTGGAAGAAAAGGAAATTAGGAAACTGCAGGATCTCAAAATTCTCCTCCTCCTCCTTTTTCTGTCAAAAACAAGAACAACAAAAAAGTAACACTCCGACTGCGGGAAAAAACATCTTCATCATCCATTTTGCAAGTTCCTTACGAGGAGTTATTTTTAGATGTAGCTCCCAAAAATATGATATTCGAATCTTTCAAATAAAAACAGTGCAAAAACGGGAAGGAATATAAATGACATTTTCGCATATCGCAGTATAGTCAGCTCTCCCGAATCAGAAGGCTGTAGATTAACAATCCGTATCTAAAAATAGTTTAGATTATTTATTGCAGAACGACATGGTTTTATGGTTTGTGACATGGTTTTATGGTTTGTGACATCTACTACTGGCACAAACCATCAGCGTAAAATTA
Organism: Stegodyphus mimosarum; assembly: GCA_000611955.2. NCBI lineage: Eukaryota > Metazoa > Arthropoda > Arachnida > Araneae > Eresidae > Stegodyphus > Stegodyphus mimosarum. Next base: position 527,265 of record KK119726.1, on the reverse strand, counting down.
AACTGTCAACTGAAATTACGAAAAAGGAAGTAAAAATGGTTAGAATAACAGTTTCAGTAGAAGAACGTATGTGCTAAATCGAGAATAACAAACTTTTTCTTGCATCTACCCCTTTTAAAAGAATCGTTTTCTTCATCAAACCTCTGAAGTTTTTCTTTGCCATGTACTGTTGTTGTTGCTAATGTTCACTTGTCTGACTTATAGTCATCCCAAGCCCACGAAATTCCTTGTGGCAAACAGCGCAAGTTTACGCCTGTCGTTGGCAACAGCCTTGAGTACCTTGCAGGCGACAATGCGATTTAGCTCAGTTCCGCCCAAATTTTGATGGAGAGCGCACCAAGGGGACGGGTCCGAGGGTCTCACACCACTCTTCCCCTACCACAACCTCTCGAGAGGACATTCGGCTCGCCGCATGTCTAGAGTGCCCCATGCCGCACGGACAATATACATTTACAAACATCCATGCCTTCTCTGGGATTCGCAACCTGACCCTTTGGCACAGTAGTCAGCGACACTAATGTATACTGTCTGTCATGCACAATATGCAGCATAATTATAATACAAATTATTTTATTGCATATAAATAACTTGAACAAAGTTAAAAAATTTCAAAAAAAAAGTTTTGTTACATTTAAGTTTTATTTTTATTTATTTACTTATTGCATTATTAGTATTACTTCTTTTTGCGAAGTGAAGGAAGTATTATAATCGCTAAAAATTTCGGGTGTAATATATCAATAGAAATCTGCGTTTTGACCGTTTCCGAATCCATTTTGGACGATTTTTTTGCTTGAGATTTGTACATGCAGATAGAATAAAGGAATTTTTTTTTTCAAATCGAATCGTAAAATGGATTTAAAAGGGATTCAAAAGGGATTTTTTCGTAACGTCGGTACGCATGTATGTAGGTATGTATATATGTATCTCGCATAACTCAAAAACCATTAGCCGTAGAACGTTGTAATTTTGTACATATGCCTGCTATAACACGTAGTTATGCACATCCGTTTTTTTATTACAGTCAGCAAAACCAAACATATAAATGAATGTCATAAATAAGGACTTTGCAAGATTGACGGTGTCGAACGTAGAGGGCTGAATCCGTAATGAAGAGGAAGAATTTTGATATTGTAGGATCCTGAATGTCGATACGTAATGAATATGAAACTGACAGCCGAGGCAGATTAAATCTTCATTTTATTTCAGTAAACGTATTGCGGCCACAAACTACTTGGCACATTATTTGTGCCTATTTCAAGAGGTGTGCATTTTTGATAACTTAAACGCCAAGATAAATTTTTGAATTTCTCGGTAAATTTCGTATCAAATTTTATAAAATTTAATATTGAGGCATAATGTGAGTCCTAGAATCGAAATATCGAAAAAACCTGGCATGCCATTTCAGAAAAAGTCCGATTTTGTGTCAAAATACCTATGTTAAAATGATGTTATATATAAATCTAATATATATCGTAAGTCGCGCTTTCGAGACATGAAAAAATTCAATTTGAATTTCGTCAATCCGTTTAGTAGAACGGGAGCTATAGAACTGTCCCTTTTTTTTCCGCAATGTACAAAGGAGCCAAAAAAGACTTAACTAAACTGCCTAACGGAGTGGAATTGCTCAAACCTTGCTTTGCCGGACCAAAATATTTCTTCGCATGTTTTGATCGATGCACTTTTACGTAGATTCTGCTTACTTAGATTTTAGGTTTAGGTTTAGTTTATTATGGCAAAGTATACTAAGTCTATCTGCCTAAGGGAATGGCTTTGTTTTTTGTTTTTCTTAGGGAAGTTTCACAATAACTATGAAATTGTAATTAGATCATACAATTACTTCACAATTATAATTACAATGTAATTTCAAAGGACATTATAATTATAATTAGATTTCACAATTACAGTGTAATCATAACTACAATTTATTTACAGTTATATTGTAATTGAAAAATTAATTACATGATCTAATTACAATTGCAATGTAAGTACAGTGCAATTATTTACGTTCCAGCTCATTGTAGTTACTGCTGATGTTTTGATCTTTCTAAATTCTGGTCTTTTGTTCGCTTCCTTCTCTTTCGTTCGTCCAATGTACACTGTGAGAGAGAGAGATAATAAAGGGGGCGGGACAGTTCTGTACCTTCTGCTCTACTTGGCTGATTGGCAAAATTCAAATTCCGTTTTTCATGTCTCGAAAGCGGGACTTAGGATATGTATTAGATTTATACATAGCGTTGTAGGATATGTATTAGATTTATACATAGCGTTGTTCTAATATTGGTATCTTGACACAAAATCGGACTTTTTCTGAAATGACATGCCAATGTTTTTCCGTATTTCGATTCTACGACTCAAATCATGTCAAACTACCAAATTTTGTAAAAATCGCAAGAGTAGTTTTTAAAAAAATAGCTCTCAAAATTTTAGCTTCTCAATGTTAATTGAATCTTATATACCGGGTGGCCATAATTAAACTGACAGTGCTCACAGTGTTCTGTAGCGCGATCTATTTGCGAGAATGACGCCACATTTTGTAGGAAGATTAAACAAGACGGGGGACGAAGGACTCCGCGAAAAAAACAAATTAGTTCCAAAAGTCACCGCTAGGGAAATATTTGGCGTTGTGTAATAGAAAATACAATGTTAACAAATGCAAATTAATACGGAATAAAATTACCTTTTATAATGCACATTTTCTGATTTAGTTCAAGTGCAATATGGCAACACTTTTAAAAAAGCGTAAAATCTACATAAACACCGATAAAGTCTCGTGATCTGCAATATCACGTACGCTGAGCAGAAGAAGAAGTTCTTTATTCAAATTTCACGTTACATCCACTGGCACAGTGCCAGCTGCTTGGGTTTTAAAAGGCAATGTGTTACGTTTCGATCGGATTGAAAGTTTTATGTGCAATGTCTCCTTCTTTAGTCGAGCGTGCGTTACTGGTCAAGTTCTTTTACCTCAACCAGTGCCTCAGCCGCTCTTCGTGCTTTTAGAACGCACAAAAAAATGCGTAAAGGTAACGGTCCTGTGTCAGTTAATGGGCTAAAAGCAATGGTTGCGACGTTTGAGAAAACAGGTTCTCTCAAGGTTCAGTCAGGCAGAGGACGAAAACCTGTACCACAGGATACAATCGAAGCAGTTGCCACGGCGATTGTCGACAGAGGACCAGACAATATTGCTGCCACCTCTAGCGCTCGTGGAGTGGCTCGGAATATGGATATGCCTTACAGTACGGTATGGAAAATCTTACGAAAGATTATCAACTTCTATCCGTACAAGATCAGCCGTGTACAGGAGTTACTGTACCCCGACCATGATAAGCGATTGACTTTTGGCTCTCACATTTCTTGCCAGAATGGAGGTGGATGCTGCTTGGTCGTGGAAAATCTTATGGGGAGACGAGGCCCACGTTTACCTGAATGGAACTGTGAATACCCAGAACTGCCGAATTTGGGATGGCAAATCACCACATGCAGTCACAGCAATTCCCTTACATTCACCAAAAGTAACTGTTTGGTGTGGGTTCACAGCGGAATTTATCGTAGGTCGTACAGGTTTTCGTCCTCTGCCTGACTGAACCTTCAGAGAACCTGTTTTCTCAAACGTCGCAACCATTGCTTTTAGCCCATTAACTGACACAGGACCGTTACCTTTACGCATTTTTGTGAGTTCTACTGCATGGCCACCTCGGTCGCCTGATCTTACCCCATGCGACTTCTGGCTATGGGGTTACCTTAAGTCCAAGGTCTGTCAAGGAGTGGTCCAGGACCTGGCTACGTTGAACGATAACATATGACGGACTGTACGGGAGATTCCTGCAGACATGTTACTTTCTGCTGTTGTGCATACTGTGCACAGAATGCAATATGTGGCCCACAACAACGGCAGCCACATTGAACCTCATTTGAATGCAAAATAAAAGGTAATTTCCGTATTGATTTGCATTTGTTAACACTGTATTTTCTATTACACAGCGCCAAATATTCTCCTAGCGGTGTATTTTGGAACTAATTTGTTTTTTCGCGGAATCCTTCGTCCCCCGTCTTGTTTAATCTTCCTACAAAATGTGGCGTCATTCTCGCAAATAGATCGCGCTACAGAACACTGTGAGCACTGTCAGTTTAATTATAGCCACCCGGTATACAGAAGGTATATAACGTTCCCATGTTGGTCTAAATGCATATTCATCCAATTTTGTACAAAATGATTAGCTTTTCCATCTCGGTCACCTCTATCGGCAATTTCTATTAATAAATCATATCAAACTCAATAACAGTCCTTATGGGCAAGCGTTAAAATCTGAAAGACTTCATATTGTATTTTCTTATTTATGTTAAAATATTTAAATTCCATCTGATTCCATTTAAATCTCATTCCATCCACTTTATTTTGAATTTTGCAGTTTTCGTCATCTTTTAATGTTATCAAAATACCCGTGGACAAACGTGATCACATTAAGAGGAGCCTACTGTATGTATTGTAAGCCTTCGAGATGCATTTTCCCACAGCAACTTAACCGCTTTACTGCTGGCTCCCTTTCTGCTGCAAGCTCGCCATTTTGAAAATGGAACTGATATCTGCTGCATGATGTGTCGCAAGAAAGTATTCCAGAACGAATTGAATAATTTTAAGATATTTTCTTTTGTGTCGTAGATATCAAGGACATTACTTAGAAAGGATCCAGTATTTTGAAATTATAGGACTTGAAAACCTAATGTATCATTTGTGGTATCCACTCGTTATAAAGTGGTATGGAGGCATTCACTTGATCAATGTTTATTAATTTTTAACAATTTTTTATCAGAAATCTTTTGAACAGTGAAGATTTTGATTAATACCATGAATTGACTTATTTTGTTAACTTTGCTACTCATTGTTGCACCCAATTTTGAGTTTCGTATTAAAATAAAACAATAAAATAATTGATTCACCTTCGTTTAATCGTTTATTGATTGTTTTGATTTTATCTTATATCCAAGTCCCAAAATGTATATGTAACTCTGAAGTTAAATTTATTCTTTACTTTTTAATTTTTCCATTCTTATTCCTATGCAATTCTTACAGTAGCGAGTTTAACGCGTTAACTTATTCGATTCGTTTGAGAATCGGAGGTTTACTAGTCAAAAATAAAATGTAATTTTTTACGAGGTACGTTTGATGCTTTTCAATATCTTAATTTATCTTAATTAATCCCATAACTACATTCTTTATATGAAACTGAAATTACAGAGTTTGCAGTCCGTCGAATGGCAACGCTTGGAGAACTTCCTTGTTCGCCATGCTACGTGGATGTTAAATTTTAAAGATAAAAAAACTAAACTTTCTAAAACCAAAAATTTGTAAAAAAATGCCTTAATTTTCTCTGTAATTTTACGCAGTCTGTTTCTGATTGTATCAGTAAGCATTATAAGTTCACTAAAATACACTTGACGTGACTCCTGAATGACTAATAAACACCAATTATATAAAGAGAGGGAAGTCTAGTTATATAAAGACAGGTGCACTCAGCAAAGATAGACATCAAAGCAGGTGCAGTGTGTTGCCAAAATAAACTCCGAAAAGAGTTTATGGGAAGAAAAACACAATCTAATAAACTTAGCACTTTTTCCGAGTGCAAAAAAACTACAACAATCACAGCTCGAAGATGCAGCCACGTAAAAGAAGTTACGAAGTTTTAATACGGGAAGAGGAATCTGGTCTCCAGATATTTATGTTAAGAGAACAGTTGAATATCTCAGCAGTAGAATTCTAAATATCCGGATTAACTGTAACTATAACCCATTCGGATAATTAGATTCTGTCTGTCTCTTCTTTTTTCTATTTTTTTTAAACAAAGGAAGCCTGTAGTAGCTTATGGAAAACTTATAGAATACGAATATGCTGTTTTAAAATAAAAATTGTGGATTTTTGTTTCAAATTCCAAAATGCATTCCTATTTTTTATTTTTTTCCAAAGCCCTTTAAGCCTTTACGAGGGGTTTTTTTGTTTTCGGTTTGCGTCTGAGATAACTGATGTTGTTGCCAAAAGACGATGCACAAGCTATTTTACTTATATACAAGATTATATAACTGCGTTGCTCAATCCGCCTGTAACTATTTCAAAATGCCATTTCATTGGTATTCTTAGCGATATTTTATAAGTGTTATTTTATTCCAAGTGTATCATAATTAAATATTAAATAGTAAAGAATCCCTATCTATGTATGTATGTTTGTAGTTTCCTCGTATTCTGGCAAAATGGAGACACCTAGAGCGTCCAAATTTTCAACCCATGTACTCGTACAACAGAACATGGGTACCTCGAAGCCCGAATTTTGAATTTCTAATTTCGTTTTCATTCATTTCACATTTTGTGCAAATTTAAGAAAATTTTGATTAATAACTGGGCCACTTGAAAGCTTTGTGTTGCCACTCAGCAAAACGTACGATATTTATATGTCAGATTTAAATCAGAAAACTCTGCAACTTAAAAATAGGTATTGCCACTATATTAGTATAGAAGTATTGCCACTGCCTGAAATAAAATATTTTTATCTTCCAGGGTCTAGTGCGTTGCCAGAAAATTTAGCTTCTCCGTAAAGTTAATCTTAAATCGATTTCCTTCCTTCTGAAAATGACGTAAACAACCTGAAACCTGGATTCTTGACAAAACAATGTCCCTGTAAGCTGCACTGCATTCAGCTCTGAAGCAATATCTGATACCACAACGTGGCTCGAAATTGATGTCACTAATTTTCCTAACGTATTAGGAAAAAAAAAAGTTTACGGAAAATAATCCTACGAACTTTTCTCCTAACGGGTAATCCACAGTATTGCCAAATCGAATGGTATGCTTCCAGTGTCATTATTTTATTTACACACTTCGAAGGAAATAAATTTGCATATTGCGATTTTGATATACGTATCAATTCACAGATACATTCGAATGTATTTGTAGTTTATTTACTACCTATTATTACTTGACATTTTCTCCTTAGGAACGTTCTTAAAGAGATATTTCGAACATTAATGTAATCACGTTCGTCCACGGTTATTTTGATAAACAATGAGAAAAACACATCCTTCAAAACAGCAGTGCAGTTTTAACTAATTGAACATCTTAAATATAACTAGAGATGTATAAATAGGTACGTTCCCAGCATTTTAATTAGAAAAATGCAAAAGTTTGTACACAGTCCAGTCACATTAATGTGACCACCACGTACTTTTCATGTCAGAGTTAAATAACCAATCACAGAAGGCAGGTGGCAGCACAGTGCAGTTGAGCGTATATAAAGGGTGTGTGAGGGCTTCGGAAAACATTTCAATCGTTGGCGTAATGCAGAAACGAAGCGATTTATCCGACTTCCAAAAGGGCATGATCATTGGCTTTCGGGTCAAGGGTGGAAGCATTTCCGAAACGGCTGAGTTTGTGAACTGTTCGCGTGCCGCCGTGGTAAAAGTGTACCGTGCATGGCAAAATGGGACTGTCCAAAATCAGCGACGTGGCAAATGTGGTGCACCACGGGCCATAGATGACAGAGGCGAACGACGGTTGCGGAGATGCGTTCGGGCAGATAGACGGGCTACCGTTGAGCAACTGACCACCAAAATGAACCAAGGGGCTACCAAAAGTGTCTCCCAAAGTACTATTCAGCGAACATTGCTGCGTCTGGGCCTCCGAAGCAGACGCCTGGTTCGTGCACCTATGCTGACTGCTGTTCATCGACGGCGAAGGCTAGAATTTGCACGCCAGTACAGCAGCTGGACGTCCACTGAGTGGCGACAGGTTGCGTTTTCGGATGAATCGCGTTTTATGCTCCATCGGACAGATGGACGTTGGCGTATAAGGCGTGAAACCTCTGAAAGGAACCACCCTGCAACCATTGCCGGAACGGTCCAAGCTGGAGGCGGGAGCATTATGGTCTGGGGAATGTTTTCCTGGCATTCTCTAGGTTCACTGATCATTGTGGAAGGCACAATGGATCAATACAAGTACGCATCTGTCCTTGCGGACCATGTTCACCCCTACATGCGCATTGTTTTTCCTCAGGATGATGGCATCTTCCAGCAGGACAATGCGAGGTGCCATACAGCTGCCAGTGTACGTGCGTGGTTCGAAGAGCACCAGGATGAGTTTACCGTCCTCCCCTGGCCAGCAAACTCACCTGACTTAAACCCAATCGAGCATCTGTGGGACCATCTCGATCGAGTTGTTCGCGCCATGGATCCTCAACCGCGTAATCTAGCGCAGCTGGCCACGGCATTAGAGTCGGCATGGCTCAACATCCCAGAGAACACCTTCAGGGACCTATGTGACTCTCTTCCTGCACGTCTCGCAGCAGTCCGCTCTGCGAAAGGTGGTTATTCTGGCTTTTGACAGATGGTCACATTAATGTGACTGGACTGTGTATATGAACGTTATAACGTTTCTGGGAATATTATACAGGTCTGGAAATTATAACTTTCCTAAATTTAAAATTTTGGCTAAATTATGTTATATATTTAACTATTAATTAAATAGTTAATAATTTATAATATTTAATTAAATAGTTAATAATTTGTATTATATATTCAACTAACTATTTATATTACATATTAACTATATTATAAATATTTAACTACTAATTTAGATCATATGTTATGCATTTATATTATATATTAATATATTATTATATTTATTAATTAATTTTGACTACTTATAAAATTACAACGTTCTGGAAATTATTTGACCAATGCCGTACCACTAGTTCTAATATTCGGAAGGTATTTCTCATTGGGAGAGAGCTCGCCGATGTAAAATTTAAAATTAGGCCAAAAATTAATCCTAATTTGGCGTAGATGTTTTCAGTTAATTTTTCTTTCAGGGAGGAAAACGTTCTGCAGAAATTTTTTTTTCACTCCTGAAGAAGAGAGACCTCTGTCTGATCGTGCTCAAAACCGATAGAGTTATTAAAAATCTGCTTCAGACTAAATTGTTTTTCTCTCTAATTTGAAATAATTGTTTAAAATCGAAACCAACTTGGTGAAATATTTAAATTTAGAGAAGAAAAAGCAACTTTAACTCGGCATAGTGATTTAAAAAATGCTGCAGAAATGTTTTTACTCGTAAAGAAAAAGGACAGTATTGGATTATTCAAAATCAATAAAACTATTAAAAAATCTTCTAAAAACTAAGCTTTTTTTGCCCCCCTAAATTTAAATGGTTGACTAAAATCGAATCCAAGCAATTTGGAAACTTCATTTAAGCTTAGCAACATTTTTTTGTCATTTGGCAATTTTCAATAATTTATTTTTACCTTTTGTGCAGAATTTATCGTTTATTTGATGACTTTACTTTAGCTGAAAAATTTTATTAGCCCAAGGGGCGTTAGAGCCAAAAGGCTATTAGTCTCAAAACGGCATTTTGTGTCGTTTCACTCTCTGCGTTGATTCACTTTTCAAACTGTTGCCACCAAATATTATCGCCATGTATTATATGTAAAGAAACTAAATAATAAAGAATATGCATGAAAGTTTCCCGCATTATGAAAAAACAACGGCACCTAGAGCCATCCAATTTTGAATAACGAATTCCTCCAACCGAACACGGGCACTTAAAAGTCCGAATTTTGAATTTCGAATTTGTTTTATTATCTTTTTCAAATTTTGTAAAACTTTAACGAATTTTTGATCAACATACTCAACGATTTCGAAGCAAGCAAAGGCAACACTGTACGAAAAAAAAACATTTTTATCTCCAGCGCGCGAGACTATGTGTCGGAAATTCTAAAGTTTTGCTGTTTTTAAATATTTTGTGACATTGCTGTTGAACTGAATTATATGTAGTTTAAGTGCGAAGAATAATGATATTCAATAAATAAAGGTAACACACACAAAAAGTTAAAAAAACACCCTTTTGGGCGTAATATAAAATCTGAAGCCTTCAGATTTTCTTTTTTAATTTTATTCTGTATTATTTTCATCCTATTGACCAAATTATTGGTGACGATAAGCGTTGTATTTCGCATGTTATCGTATACGAATGGACGGGACTTCGGCTGTTCGAAAACAGTATCCGAATGATAACACAAACCATGATCACATAAAGCAATATCAACTGTACACCAAATTATGTGTAATTTAATTATTTATTTTTGCTATGTTATGTATAAGAATAACTTTCAGTTGAGATGATATCACTTATTATTATAGGCTTACGTGCAATTAAATTAATTTGTGAATTCAAAACAACTTCCATATGCAATGGCATCATCTGCTATCACTGTTCAACCTATCTCATATTAGAAAAAGAAAGCAGAAAAAAATGCGCGTGGTGTGGACTCACTCAACTCATCATTTTTTACGTTTATAGGATGTTATATGCCCCTTTATTATGATCTAATTCTACGATTTGCATTCTGCGAGCTAATTCGATGAGATGAATGAGTTTTAAGGCACGAAATGTAATTATGGGTTAATAATTTAGTTTAGTAATTATTAGTTATTGGTCGGTTAGTTATTATTATTCTCGACTATTTAATTCTTTCATTCTCACTTTCACGCAATTACTACATTAGCTAGTTTCATGCGTTTGCTTATTTGATTCGTTACAGAATCAGGAGCTAATAATTTACTGTCGTGTAGAAATACTACGACTGACAGGCTGAAACTTGTTTGAACCCGGCGTTCAAATCCCGATTAATGCTTTGGCTGCCAGGGAATAATTGTGTAAATCGTTTCCCGAAGTGTAAACGTATAACGAGCCAGTTTTCCTTAAAATGTCCTCCATATAGGCAACCCTCTCTTTAGACATTTTCAGTAGCCTTTTCGTACTTTGCCATAATCCAGTCCACTCTGACAACATTATTTGCTGCCACTGCTGCCATCCATGTATTCGGTCGGTGCAAAAGTCTGTGCCGTTCTTTATTAATTTAACGATATTGCATCGTGAAGCCTTCATTTTTCGTTATTCATTTGTTTCTCTTCAGTTTACAGTTGTTTGTTCCGAACAGGATCTTGTATATAATTAATTTAATAATAGCTCATTTTGCCCATTTTCAAGGATTATCAGTATGAAGTGTTAAGTAAAAAAAAAATGAACACACTTCCGAAAGATTTCACTCTTGGAGTTTAATCGATGATTTAGTGGTATCCACGGGAACTGGCAGAAATTATACACTCACTTCCAAAAGTTAAGCACGAAGATGTAAAATGCAAAAAAAATCAACAAATACTGCTTTGACTGACACAAAATTCGTCAGGAAAGTAGCATATATATTTATGCATAAAACAAAATCAACAATTATATACAGAAATGAAAACAATATTAAATTTTTGTAAGTTATCAGATAATCACCTGCTGGAGACTAAAACAGAATTATGTATAAAGTGAAAATAAACAGCATAAAATGGAAAAAAAGGACATTAATAGGGTATGTGATCCCCCCTCATCTGTATACAAAGTTTACGTTGGGATCATGCTTTCAATTAGATGGTCAACCAGTGCAGAATTAAGCAATCGCCATTCATCTTGTAGAGCAGTTTCCAGCTCAGTAAGAGTGGCTGTAGGTGGGAAACTTGAAGATACAGCACGGTCGAGAGCATCCCAAAGATTTCCAATGGGATTAAGGTCGGGTGAATATGCTGACCAGGCCATACGCGCAATCCCTTCACTCTCCAGGTAGTCATCGACGATGTCAGCTCTATGGGGACGTGCGTTATTGTCCATTAAAACAAAAGTAGGGCCAACTGCTGCAGCGTACAATCTCACAATGGGTTCTAGGACTTCATCTCGCTACCGGACAGCCGTCAAAGAACCTCGTTTAAAGATGTGCAGGTCGGTGCGGTATCCTAATGAAATCCCTGCCCATACCATAATGCTTCCGCCTCGGAATGCGTGATGTTCGGTGATGATTTCGGACTGATTGCGTGTTCGTTGCTCACGCCATATCCTTATACACTTGTCATCTGGCTTCAGAGCAAATCTTGACTCATCAGTAAACATGACATTGCCCCAGTCAGACATATTGCAACTCACATATTCCCGGCACCACTGTAATCGTGCCCCTCTTGATTGGACGGATAGAGAAACACAAACTCGAGGTACCCGGGCTTACAGTCTTCTCATATATAAACTTTGGCGTACAGTAGCTGCAGATATCGCCTTACCAATGGACGCTGTAACTATAGATGTCACAAGTGTGGAAGTCGCTCTGCGATTCCGCTTGGCTACAGTAGCAAAATATCGATCTTACGCGGGGGTTGTAACCTTTGGGCGACCGGCTACGGGCCTTCGGACAACTGTCTGTGTGGTTTGGAATTGTTTCCATAAACTTGAAATTACAGAATGATGAACGCCGAAGAAAAGAGCAACATCTGTGATCGACTGTCCTGCTTCAATGCGTCCCACACCACGCCAGCGCTCAGAATCTTCCATTCGTCTTCTGGAAGTCATAAAAACACGTATGTCTTGAAAACAAATCGTACGAAAGTTTTAAACACCTTCTATCAGCACTTACAATCAACTTCTGTAACCCTTCATTAAGCTGGCCTCTTATAAGACTGCTTTTTTTGCATATTTCTTGACATGAAAGCGCGATTGGCTGTTACCTAATATATTTGCAGGCTTCCATCTACCTCGGCAGCGAATTGCATCCTCTTCAATTCTGATTGGCTTCCGGAAATTAGCATTTTCCTCTCCGTGCTTAAGTTTTGGAAGTGAGTGTAGAATGCAATTACACAACCAGTGTGAGCCATTTACAATCATAAGGCAAAGAACTCCAGGAGAGGCACTGAACTACCTGAATGCTAGGCGGTCATTAACAACGATACTGAATTAACGAGTGAGAGATTATTGATTTATGACGTAGCATATCAATGTCTTGTTATTGTGTATTATACTGATTTGTAGTTTATTTTATACCATTAAAATGATAGCATCGTAAAAGCGGCGTAGACTTTTGCACCGACGTAACATTTTCTTCCTTTTTGTATGTTCCGTAGACAATTTTGTTTTCCGGTTATGACTTCTAACGGTAATTTTCCTACAGATCCGTAATAAACAACTTTTTTTTAAAAAAAAGATATGGTCCAGTTAATCCGCCGTGATTAGTGGGAAACAGTAATTTTCACATTGTCTTTTAATAAATAAATCGATCCCCATCCGGTTAATCTGTCCCATTTAATTGTTGAGTCGATTACAGTAATTTTTGAGTTACTGCGCAATAAACGAACTTCATTTTTTTTTGTGGTGAAGGGAGGGGGCGAAGTAAGCGCCGTTTAATTGGGGGTTAAGACATTTAGAACGACATAATGACAAGTGTATACCTAGTTGATAGACGCGTCAAAAATATTTTTATTACTCTGCCATTTTGTTTATTTAAAATGCAAGAATAAATCTTACTCAATTACATGAGTTATAACGAGTCAGAGCTCCAGTATAAAATAGCATAGTAATAAAAAATTATAGCAAATAGGTTAAATAATAATTAGATAAGGTATTTCCAACTAGTTCTTAACTCCAGATTCTGAAAACTTTCATAATATTCGCATCATTTGCCCCTTCTTCAATGCACTCAGAGAACAAGCTCCGTAAATTTTAAAATAATTCATTCCTAATAGATCTGTTCCTAAGTGCAAACCCACCACAATGGATACACTTTAAAAGTAGTGGAAGAAGAACGAAATCAATACCTGTGGAATTTGTACGAGAAGCACTTTATTACTGAAATCACGATGTAGAAATAAGGACGATCCAGAAATAAGGCTATCAGATCGAACATTTAAAAAAATATTCTTTGCATTTTAAACATTAATTAAACGGCCCCGAAATCATTCTAAAAATATGTTAACACCATTTGTATATGCAAAAAGAAACATATAAGTAAGTACTTTCACAGGATTTTGTCATGTAATACAGAATGTCTATAATGCAAGATTCATTTATGAACTGTTCATAACGTTTCTGGAAATTGTTCGATCGGTGCTGCACTGCTAATCTCAACACTTGGAAGGCATCCCTCGTTGAAAGATAAGGACCGAATGTAAAATTAAAAATTAGACAAAAAAAATCAACCATAGTAGATGTTTTTTTTTGTGTGTGTGTGTGTGTTTTCAGGAGCAAGGAGAAAATTTTTTTTTCCTCCTGAAGAAGAACGACTTGTGTCTTTCCGCCTTCAAACTCGATATAGTTGTTAAAAATCTACAACAAAATTAAGGTTTCTTTTTTCTTCTTTTCTGTTTAATTTTAAATCATTGATTAAAATCGAAACCAAGCTGCCTGGCGACATTTCTGTGCCGTATGGCAACTTTTATATTCTATTTTGACCTTAATTGGCAGTTTTAATTCGCTTTACAGAAATGTATTTTATAATGCTTTGATCCTGTTAACTAAATTGCTGACTACAATAAGCGAAGTATTTTCCATGTTTCCGTGTACAAACAGGCGGGACTTTGGCAGTTCGATATCCGAATGATAACAGCAACCGCGATTGCATTTAACGGCATTTGCTGTATTTTCACGTAACTAGCAATCTCGGCCAAAGACATTGTCTCAATACGAGCTGTGAAGAGTGCATTCGAGCAGAAGCTCCACCCTACGTGTGTGTGTATGTGCGTGCGTGAGTTTTTTCTAACTGACAAGCACATAATGCGAATCTGTGAGTTAGCTGCCAAACACAGTTTATAAATATCTCTCTTCCCACGGACTTATCTGAGCAGATGGAAAGAATTCGGCCTTGTGAACTCCAGATGAAACCTCGTTCAAGGACAGCCGAGTTTTTACTCGTCGGATGAGCATTCACGTTTTGGACGCTGTCCCTCTCTTTCAGCGGGCGCCATCGCATGCATTACCGAACCGTTTAAAAAAACCGAACGCTTGTTGGGCTGCATTTCGGGGGGGGGGAACTTTTCTTCTGGCGCGCTGAGGAATCTGGCAGCGTTGTTATTGAATGCGATGGCTGAACAGCAGCTCCCTTCTTGAAGGGTGATCACGTGACTTCAAACACGATAGAAACGCTTTTAGGGTTCTGACTACTGTAAAAATAAAATAACAAAAAAAGAAAAAAAATTAAAAAAAAAAAAATAGCAGTAAAATAAAGCATGTTCTAAGTCATATATTTGTAACAGGTAGGACGTCAAATACTTCTGTTTTAATATTTCCATGTAATATAGTATGCTCGTTCCAGTAAAAAGGTCCTGGCATATTTTAGCAGAACTTTCCGAACTCTGTCTATATCGTATGTTTTCAACGCAGTGGTCTGAAATTCCTTGTGGCTCGAAACCACGATCTCAAAACAGTTATCAAACCACATTTTCTTCTCCTCCCCCCAACAAAATGAAAATTCTTCTGCTTCTTCTTCTTCTTCAAAAAAAGAAAAAGATATTAAAAATTTTGTTTACTAACTATTTCTCAAAACATACATCACAACAACAATAATAAGGCAAATTAACAAAATCTTGGTACCTGCAAGATATTTTCTTTGATTTATACGTTGTAATTTGAACATACTGATGGCTAAATATCATATTTCAGACTGATCGTTATTCCAAATATTATATAATATGTTTAATTAATTATTAAATAACTTACTTAAAATAAAAATAAAAAAATTTGAAAATTTTTAGAGAAAACTTTCTAAGTCACTCGAGGATTAATAACGTCAACTAAACGTGAGACGAACTTAATCAACCAAACTTGAGAAAAAATAATGACGACCAAACTTGAGAATTGATAATGACAACCTATTATCCTTCTTTCATTTAATTTTTTTTCTACGCGTAAATAAAAATAGATATGTTTGTATGTTATAAATTTTGTATGTAAATACAAAATTTGTTTGCTTTATTAACAAAAAATTTTTAAAATGCAAATAAAAAAGTTATTTGTATTCATATACAAAATACAAACAAACAAGCAATAACAATAATGTAAACAAACTTTGTCTGTGGACTGGAGAGAAATTATTAGAAATTATCTTCATCACGGACTGTAAATGCTTATGGGTCAGTCGGGTTCTTTTTTTTTCATCAATTTTCAGCTGCGAAAAAGATGTTGTTACCATATAAATGTATTCCCTAGCAGGAGATTCAAGCCAGGAAAAGAATGAAAATTATCCTTAGTGCAAAAATCCATAACAGAGCGCCCTTATTTTTTAATAAGTACTAACAAAAGTTATTCAGATCTGTGTCTACAAATCTTTGAACAAGATTTATATCGCATTGTAAAATAATTAGTTCCATTTATAGATTTTCTGGTGCTTTATACGTGTTCGTTTTAATGGCAATGGAAATAATGTAAAGTTGGACTTCAAATAATTAAAATCTTGAAATCTTTGCAGCAAATACACGGTTGAAATATATCGCGGGCTGCATAAAATTGCTTCGACGGCTGCCAGTTTGAGATTACTACTATAGCAGTCAATGAAACCTCAAATACCGCTTAATTTAACGCTGCTAGAATACTCGTGGAAAGATAACTTGAAATTTAATTCTTAACATTTTTGTTGCATACAAATATGATAATAAAAAGGAAAATTTCATTCTGAAAAATTATACTAACCAAAAATTTACTCTAAAATGTTTCCATAAAACACCTCGCATGGAGAGACAAAATACATTGATCAAAAGAGTCAACAGATATTTTAGTAGTTGTAACGGGAATAATATTTGTAATTAGTGTCGTCTTAAGAGCGCTATGGATCCCCTGAGCCAAATAGAATGCTGGGGCTGTAAATAGGACAACTCACAGAAATCACGTGTTAATGGACTAGCATAATGATTCTGGGCAACCTTTCAGCTGGTCCATGTGTTAGGACGTCCCTGTTTACAATTTACAACAAACATAAGCTGTTTCTAAAAGTACAAAAATTAATATAAGTTGAAGGACGCGTTTCAACAATAATACGTATGTTCAGAACGTAATGTAGAAAGTTTTCCTGGCACGTTACGTAACTTCCTGATTGGTTGCAGTAGTTAGCGATTATGGCTGCCATATCTTTGGACTCAGGTTTTAATCTCGGAGAAGTCGTGGATGATTGTAAGTGTCTGCGCAGTATGCGGGCACTAAAATTATTGGCAAATCAAAAGGCCTTGTTGTGACCAGTCTCACTTGTCTAACAAAAGTCGACACAAGCCTACGAAACCTATGACATTCATCGTGGCAAGTAGTCATATGCGCCTATCTCGGCAAGAGTCTTGAGCACTATATCGCACCACAAGACAGTCGGACTTTAGCTCAGTTCAGCTCCTGGTTTTGAGAAAAAGCACTCCATGGGGACGGGTCCGAGGAAGAGTTTGAAAAATTGGAATTGACAGCATGCTTTCCTTTTTCTTGAGAACACTAGAGTTATACCTTGAAGTTGTTACATTTTAAAACATAAGAGGATAATAAAATAAAATTAGGCAAAGTTACATAATACAAGCTGTTAACAAATGTTGCATATCGAAAGGCATGCATCACTTCAGCACTACTGCAACACACACCACTTCAGCACGTCATGTAGAATGCTGTAAAGAAGCCGGCCAGTGGGCCTAATGCGGCCCATTTAATTGCTTAATCCGGTGCGATATGAAATTCTGCAAATGACGTTTCCATCTCTTTCCTACCCGGCATTTTAGGCGAACTAAGCACAGCAACAGAAGAACGCATCTATTATTACAATAATGCGCATATATACGCATGACTATACTAACGTCAACTTAAGGAAAGAACAGTTGTAGAGCCATTAGGTTATGTCGAAGCAGGAGTGATGAAAAATGAGCAGTGCCCTCGCAGAGACTAGAACCACGGACCTCTCGAATACGCGTCGAGCGTGCTGACCACTACACCAGGAAGGCATGCAAAGAAGGCGTGACAGATGCCTTATACAGTAAATATGCCAGAAGCATGAGCATCCGCTAAAAATATAGTTATATAATATCTGGCAACTTTAATTTAGAAATTAAATGATGACCTAATGAATATTGTTGAAATAAAAATATTGATAGGAAAAAGGAGCTAAGGGAAAGAACATTTCACATCTAAAATTTATTTAAAAATAAAAAGTACACATATCAATCATTTGATGACCAGCAGGACTAGATTTCTTTTATAGCGTATTTGGCGAAAGTGAAAATTGCCAATATATCAACCATACTTTCTCTTTCTCTCTCCCTCTCTCTTTTAAAAAAATATTCCTTGAATTTTCCAATTTCTTGAAATTTGTTTGTACGTTTATGTTTTTATTGGTTGAATTTCACGCAGTACCGTCGTGAGCCTATGTTCAGCGTCTGGGGTTTATTGAAATTAAATGCATAAAATGATATTTTAATTTGCAATTCTTTTTTAAATTTCTAAGCGAGAGAGGTGTTCGTTCCCCTTCCCGATCCCGTCCCGGCAAACAATAGATCAAAATATCGGCACGCAAGCAATAATGCACCTTACAACCGCCCGGCCTTCATGATTCATCTAAAAAACCTTTTCTGCCCGTGGCTAAAAGTATTTGCATACTCCTGTTCTAAAGCCACTTAACGAATGACGAGATTTTTTAATGTTCTGTGAACGTTCTGGTGCAAACCGGGTACAGTTTGAACGGTCTTTTCCCGATTTACTATAAGGTCATACACCGAAATAACGTCTATGATTAAATCAAAAATTATGGTTCATCATGGCAGTTAAAAAAAGTCTGATGCGGCTAGCACATGACCTCCCGCGTATTCTTTGCTTTAAATACACTCATGTCCATAAATTAAGGATAATTCGGAGTCACGCGGAAATCGAACTCTAAAATAAATATATCCCCTGTAAAATCACCACACACATCTTCAAGAATCATATGCAAATTTCAGGAAGTAACCAGATGACACCGATGGTACGTCACAATGACGAGAGTGTAAGAGAGTGATATATAAGAAATACAGGCAAAGAAGTAAAATTGTTCGCAGGCGCTTTATAAGCATTTCAGTGCAATAACCGAATAGTTATGACACATAGGACGCATTTGGATGATTTTTTACGTGGTAGAATTATCGGTCGTCTGGAATGTGGGCGTACCCAACTGGAAGTATCAGACGAACTTGGAATTGCCCAGAGTATCATCTCTAGCCTTTGGCAACGATTCCAAGATGATGGTAATGTGAGTAAACGTTACAGCACAGGTCGCCTCAGAGTTACAACGCCGAATGAGGACAGGTATTTGGCAGTTACTGCTAAAAGAAACAGGCGGAGCACAGCTTCAGACCTGTCTCGTCAGCTCTCTTCAGCCACTGGTACGACAATTTCAAGGCAGTCCGTGTACAGACGCTTAGGGCAGATTGGTCTATATGCTCGTAGACCTGTCAGATGCGTTCCACTTACTGCAACTCACTGTCGCCTGCGGTTAGCCTGGAGTAGAAAGCATGCATTGTGGACACCGCAACAGTGGGCTTGTGTGATGTTTTCCGACGAGTCCAGGTTTAGCTTGCAGTCTGATTCTCGCCGGACTTTCATATGGAGAGTTCCAGGTACCCGTTACCACCAAGAAAACATCATTGAACGACACCGTTACGGTGGTGCAGGAGTTCTCGTTTGGGGTGGAATTATTCTGGGTTCCAGAACTGACCTGCATGTTCAAATTGGAACCATGACAAGCCAGATCTATCGAGACGTCATTCTGGAACAACATGTACGATTGTTTCGGGGCGCCATGGGCGCACAATTTGTGTTTATGGATGACAACGTCCGTCCTCACCGTGCAAACATCGTAAGCGAATGCCTTCAATTAGAGGATATCACCCGTATGGACTCGCCAGCATTCTCACCGGACTTGAATCCAGTAGCGTACGTGAGGGACATGCTTGGCCGACGAGTTGCCGTCAACCTCCTCCTACATGTCTACCGGAACTTCGGCGAGCATTGCTGTTTGAGTGGTGTAATATCCCCGAAGATCAGATCGATAATTTGATACTCAGCATGCCTGGGCGTTGTACGGACTGTATTGCATCGTCTGGGAGACATACAATGTATTAACAATCATACCAACCATGTAATATTGGTTTTTTGTAAATAGGTTTTTTTTGGTAATTTGCTCCAGGGAGAAAAAATCGCTAATTTTTTTAGTAATATAAAACATATAGCATCGTTTTTGCTCTTTACCCTTTGTTTAATAAATAAGCTTTACAAATAAGTCAAATTTGCTTTGCTTCTAACTCTTCCTTTGCCTGATTTTGCTTTATCCTTAATTTATGGACATGAGTGTAGTAACCTAGATTTTTTAAAGTATGACTTTCGGTTGATCCTTTGTAAGCATAATTTAATTTTTTGTCAATAAACACAAAGGTCTATCATACAAAATTTTAAATTATATTCTTTCAGTCAATTCTTTCTAATTGGCTATGTGTAAAAACTGGTGTTTCCAAATTTGTACTAACATTATCAAATATTTGCAAATCTAAATGCATTTTTATCTTTTGTTAATGAAAGAATCTTAATTAAAACAATTTTTAATTAAAGTACTCCTTCCAGTTTATCGTATGTAATCAAAATCTAACATATTGTTATTATATGATTAAATTTTTAATACCTAGTTATGAATCATATACTAGTTTTAAATATCAAATTTGAGAAATTTCTGATTATATTATATATTTTTTCTCGAAAATCTGTTCAAGTAAAGTATCACTTCCGGATTACCATTTCAGGCAAAATCTAGTGAACATGCTGTTTCCATGTACACAAAGGTCTTAAATACTAAAAATGAAAAGTTTTGGAATGTATATTAAAATAGTATTTTCTTAACATCTGTTATGGGCTTCAAGTAAAGTACCATTGCTAGCTGTTATGTCTGACCCAAAATGTAATCAACTGTTTACAGGAATTCAGAAGTTTAAATACGGAAAACAGAAATTTTTGGAAGATTGATTTAACAGTTACTGTGTAATTTCACAGTTATTGTGGAAAACATTTATTGAAACCGTTCTAAAAACCTCTCTGTATAGGTTGGGGGGCAGGTAAAAAAGGAAGTAACCCACATTAATTAACAGAGGAATGCTTGAAAGAATTTAACTGTACTTGCAAGCAGTTTCTAGAGAATAAGTTTATTTGATTACGTGAATTAAATCAGCTTTCGCAACAAAAAGAACACTCTGTGAATAACGGAAGAATAATCACCATTTAGAAATGATAAAAGTAGTGGCATTAAAAGAATAGCATTATAGAGAAAAACTTAATGTCTTCGAGCTCATTGTTACGTAAGTAAGTTTTGTGGTTTCCACACGATATAATATCGCCTTGCACTCTATGTGTCGTACACTTGCTTTGGGTTGCCCTGTATAAAAAAGAAAAGAAAAATGCATGAGATATACAGCAACCGATATCACAGCAGTTAGAAGTTGTTTCTATCCATAACAGCTCGTATTCCAGGATATTTACCTACTGTAGAAAAATGGTGTAACACCAGGGTGACTGGGTAAAAAACCCTACCCCATGTAGAACAGTTAAGTAATTGCGAATAATGTCAGTGTATAACTTGAGAACCAGATCATAATATTTGCCCTGTCTTACTATGAACAAGATGGACTAATTGTGTCTAATATAATATAGCATGTCGACAATCAGAAAAAACGAGAACAACCTGCAAAGACACTTACTACTAAGCATACAAACAGATACAAGAGTGAGTCTCATGGTGCTTAAAGGTAGGTGAGATTTTAAGGGTTAAGTTACTAATTAAATTACATTCTATTTACTATAATAAAAGCTAAAATCTGTTAAAGCAGAGGAACACATATCACAGTTAGTCAAGATAATTACTGAGTGTGGCCATAGGCCGTTTGCTATTGGCTACATCATGTATATCAGCTATCATCATGTATATCATAATCATAGACCCGTATAACTGGGTTGTTAATATTAGGTAGATTATCATAAAATTTCCGGGCTAGTCGGCAATAGAAGAAATTAAGCTTTTCAATTCGTAATTCTTCAGGTATATTTTGATTCCGAACATACCATGTCGAGTTGGTGATTTGCCTCAACACACTATTTTGTGCAGATTGTAACTTTTTTCTTGAAGATTTACAAAAGCATAACACATTATGGGACTCATAACGGTTTTGTAAATGAGCAGCAAAGGATGAAATGTAATTTTACTAACTCGAAATTTTCTGCTGATAAATGTAACGTGTGGAGCCCATGTAAGGTTTTTACTGAGGATCACCCCAAGATAAAGGACTTGCTTAGCCCATGGGATTTTTTCTCCGTAAAGCTGTAGTTTGCTGGGGAACTTAATCTTTTTAGTGAATAGGAATGCCTGTGTTTTGTCAACATTTACTTTGATGTTCCATTTTTCCAGCCGAGACTCGAGCGTGTTAAGGTATATTTGTAACCGTTGGTATAGCTGGGAGAAGAAATGCGCTTTATGTGAGGATTGCAGTGTCATCAGCATACATTGCAAGTGTTGTGTTGGGTGTAGTGGGAATATCGTTCACACATATTTTAAAAAGAGTGGACCCAAGCAGACTTCCCTGAAGGACGCCTGCGAGGATAAGTCTACATGTGGAGAGTGTATTTGAAACATGAACAATAAAATGTCTACCTGTTAGGTAGAATTTAATTATGTTTGTGATGTAACCTGGGAAGCCTAGGTTGTGCAGTTTGTATATGAGTGCATCTAGCCATACACGACCGAAAGCCTTTGCTATATCCAGAAATAGTCCTCCAGTGACCTTATGCTGATGAACTTTACTACACGGTGAAGCTGATTGACTGTCGAATGTTTTCTCCTGAATCCAAACTGGTATGGAATTATAATATCATTTTGCTCCAGATGTTGATTGATGCGTTGAAGTATTGCAGCTTCTGTGATCTTGCTGAGCGACGACAATAGGCTTATTGGGCGGTACGACTTAGGCATACTTGCAGGCTTCTGTGGTTTTAAAATGGGAGTGATTTTGGCCAGCTTCCAGCTAGTAGGAAAGTGCTGCCACTGAAGTACGAGATTTATTATTTTGATGAAGCAATGTATGATCTTGACTGGAAACTTCTTTATCATTCTGTTGTTTATGGAATCATGGCCAGGATTCTTATTATTTTTCAGTTTTTTTTATGTAAGCGTAGACTTCCGATGGTATGACATTCCGGGACAGGGTGCATTATGTGCCACTTAATACGATGACGTTTTCCCTGGTTATTTTAATAGCATTAACCAAATGAGAACATTAAACGATAAAAAAAATATATCATTCAAAATATTAAATGGAGTTAACTAATTTACTAATATAAATCAGTTTACTAATTTTACTAAGGTAAATTAATTCTTTTGCTCCTGTGTTTGATACTCCTCAGAATCAATAGTGTTATTCGAAATCTTATCCAAACTAAAAATGCTTTTTTTTCTTAATTTTAAACGTTGACTGAAATCGAAAACAAGCTGTTATGAAATCTTTTTCTTATTTTTGGCAATTTTTATAATCTGTTTTAATCTTATTTTGCGACTTCCAACGAAAATATTATCCTGTAGTACTTTGATCATGTTAACCGAATTGCTGATCACAATAAGCGATGTATTTTCCATGTTTTCGTATAGAAACAGTCGGAATTTCGGCAGTTTGATAGCAGTATCTGAATGCCAACATTACCTGCAATCACATACCGTCTACTATAGAACTCAATTATCCGTTTAAGTTCAAACCGATTTTCTTATGAACATTCTTAAAGTTGCCGTGATTATTATTTTCTTGAACGCCGGTTATAACGTAGTTCCTTCTTTTCTTTGCAGTATATTTCGAACACTGATTTAATTCATGTAACGAAGTGAACTTATTTTTCTAATCCTTCTTATCTGAACTTACAGCCTAATCGGGTTCATGAATTTTAACATGGCTATAAAGTACTCTTTTTCAAATTGCTCCTCGTTTTAAATAAAACACTTTAACTAACTATATACATTATATAACACAGTAAATATACGTTACACAACTCGTCGCACTACATTCATTCTGAAACTGCACCAATGCTGACGTAATTCAAAACTTTTTTCTCACATAGCTGAAAGTTGCTATAGCGCTCTCTACGAGAGATCTCAACATATTCCCCACCGATGACCGTTCAGGATATCAAACTACCTCTTGCATGAAATTATTACTTAACATTATTCTTAATAAACACATAATTTATAAACTACACAGTTCGTGCATATAAATGAATAATACTAAGCCTAAAATAACATAGGGATGTAAGCAATGAATACACAAAATTAATGACATAACTAATTAATAACATAATAACATTAAGACTTTACGTATTCAAAATGAATATCGATGAATATCAAGGTTAAAGTTCAAAAGTATTCACAATACATAACTTTCTAGTGGTAATGCACACAATTCATGAATAAATCTCTTGAATTTACAATCAGCAGTTTTCAATTTTACAACACAGACTCTGTAATCATTACCTGGTTCAATTTCCGTGATTAATCCCAGTTTCCATTTTAATAATGGTGTGTTATTTTCCTTACTAGATAATTTATTTTAACATTAGTGGAAGCTAATTTCGCGTACTTGAAGTTGAAGAGAGACCATTCCTTAGACCATTTCTTCCGGAAGGACTGAGATATTTGTTGAAATATTTTTCAACGATTAGGAAGTGTTACTTTCCTGTCGCACATATCTGATCCCGGAATAGCCTTTAACGATGTTCCTATCAAAAACTGACCAGTTGTAATCACGGAAAATATGGAAGAAATATAGAAAGTTATCTGGATCACTTGAAATCGCTACGCTTCAATTTCTGTTATGTAAATAGCAAATTCTGCAGCTGTTCTCATATGATATTTCATACTCTTACCGCGGCTTCCCACTATCCACTAAAGTACTGAGCAGAAGGCGGATTGAAATTCCACTTAATTTCTTCCTCTATTAAGTACCCAGCTACAGTTTGATAAGAATGAAATGCTTTCAGTTAGCTATCTGTTAGCACCTATAAAATTAGTACCGCAGTCACTATACATTTCCTTCGGTCTTCCTTGTCTAGCGATGAATCATTTAAGAGCAGCTAAGAAGGAATCTATCGTCATGTCTCAACTTGTTCTAAGTGCACTGTCTTGATACTAAAACATACGGAAACACAAACGTAAATTTTCTCTGCTCGAACGCCACGCCCTTTTTTCGGTTTAACGTGGAAAGGACCAGAAAAACTCACTCCACATTTCGGTAAAACTCTTTCAGGATTAACTCTGGATGCTGGAAGATCTCCCATTGTTTGATATTTTAGCTCACTTCTGTGTCGACAGCATGTTACACATTTCCGAATGATCTTTCAAATAGCTGCTAGTGCATTAATAATCCAGTATCTCTGTTTGATTTCTGAGTGGAGCATTTGTATGAGTGGAGCTTCTATAAATATATTTATAGTCATTGTGTCGCATTATCATTTCTTTAATATAGTGGCAGAATGACTGGACATTTTATATTCTGTGTGATGTTACTTAGTGTTCATCCCACTCTTAGAATACCCTCATCGTCTATGAATGGATGCAACACATTTAGTTTACTTGCGAGGACTCAATGGTTTTTCCTTTTTCAAACGATCGATTGCTTCACTAAATTCTTGTATTTGCACAGATTACCCAAGAATGAGCTACGGCTAGCTTTCCAATCTGGAGAAAATTTGATTTTGTCCATGTCGTTGACTGCTTCAGATTGGCAATAAATCTAAGACACCATTCTATAATTCGTCAAAGTTTTGTCCAAAAAGAATATTTATGAAACAGTTGATCAATCACAAAATTCTTAATCACAGCAGTATGCACAACAGATTCTATTCTGTCAATTTCTGCTGTTTCTGATGGTATATCCTTCTCTGAATGTTTAGGGAAAAAATATCTTTTCTTTATCACCACCAATGATCACCTTCCAATAAACACTAAGACATACCTCTACTAACTAAATCAGCAGGATTCTCCTTCCCACTAGAATGATTCCAAGACCTGGGATCGGAGTTTTCCTGCACTTAAACTACTTTGTTACAGACGACCTCTTTCCATTGTTTCGCAGAACCCTTTACTCAATACAGAACAATTAAAGAAGTGCCCAAATGCGCATACTTATCAATAAGATCCTTGAAAACCTCCCACACATACTTTCCTAATCTAGCTCCTATGGCGGTTTTCATGAGTTTCAATCGTGGGAACGTCAGTTTCTTCAAAGAAGCTACTCTGCTTTTCGACACGACAAACGACACAGAAATATCCTCCTTATCATTTTAGTAACGACAATACGCTATAGCAACATAAGCTAGAAGAGACGTATTGCAAAATATGTGCATTTCCATTTTTGGATTTAAATTTTCACAATACACAAATAAATTTCTCGGAACAGAAATATCCTTCACATATTTTACCTCAGAACACCAGATAGTCCACTTGATTTTATGATCATCTGGCAATTAATCTTCCTAACCAATACCGCATTCCCAAATTTCCTCTAGCAAACATGTAATCCTGACTACAAATAGAGCTGCAAAACCAATCAAATCAAAAACCATTGCTGCAATATGCAAGATATAACGCTTTGTGCTCTTCAAATTCTTAAACTCTCCATTAATCCTGCTACATCTAAAAAATTTTATCATTTACTGGATTACACTTCAGTCCTAAAACCTTCAATTGGCAGTCAGAAATACGAAGATCTTCGTTAAGTCCATTCTGTATCCATAGTGACCTCAATTTCTCAGAATTATTTTCAATTTTGGTTGCCAAAATTATGATAATTTTCCGTTTTACTAAAAATAAATACTTTCTTTTCCTAGACCGTATGTCTTTGTATAGAAAAGTAAATAAATCCTTAATATTTCGATCATTGTCTGGATATAGTCTATTGAATTCTAGAACAAATTCTTTCGGAATTCTTGCAACAAAATGGGAATAAATAAAGTGCTGAAACATTTTGTTTCAGCACTTTAATTGATTTCAGCACTTTATTGAAACATTTTGTTTCGGCTCCTAACGATTCTAAACTTCTAATTTGAGTATCGGCTTT
>KK119726.1:458818-500285 GCA_000611955.2 Stegodyphus mimosarum | reverse complement strand
ACTAAGAGGAATTTTAAGTAACTCATTCAAATTTGTTTGTACAAGAGTATTCTTGTTTCCAAATCTAAACTGAATGGCGCAACAGTCCTTAGTTAGCCACTGCCTGCAGTGCTCTGATATCTGCTTTCTTGACCGTGGGCTCCTGGGTGCTTGAGTATATAGCCTGGAGAAGTGGTAAGTTTGTCGCTGGACCCCTAGTGTTTTAGTCATGGCCTTCGAGACACACGGTTTTTCGCAGGACACCGTCTCTCTAACTATCTAAAAGGTGTTGACGCAGCCCGGGGATCGAACCTGTGATGCTGCTGCGCGACGCGCTAGCCACTGCGCTTCCGAACCTCTCTTTCCAAATCTACCTTTTAATATATTCAAAGCAGCATAATAATTTTCTTCTGTTAACTGAAAACCACTTATACAACCAGATGTCCTAACTTCTAAATATGATCTTAAATAATTAAATTTATCTACGTATAAGACTACTACAAGTATTATTATGAATAGCGCTTTCAAACTGATTATAAAATTCTAGCCAAGAAGCTGGATCACCATAATATTTATTAATTATCAAATTAGGAAGTTAACTGTTTTGATTTCTCCAAAGGTTTGGTTTCTTGGAGTACTCTGAGCAGTTGCAGAAATAGAAAATGAACATTATGAATATTCATTTCATCTTTCATTAATCTATCAATTACGCTGGTTATCTTTTGATTCCAGAGGATAATTTTTTCTGAACATTTGTCTGACACAGTAATTTCCTCTTCTGTATCATCAGCATTTCAATGACTTAATCGTTTTAAATTCTTTAAGGTATCTACTTTATTTGCTACATATACTCTAGAACCTTCAATAAAGCTTCAGTTTTGTTAATTGACTTATTTAACGTAAACCTAACTGCGCTGCTTTCCTTTCTCAGATAATTCTGATATTTTACAATAATTCAAATATCAAACAAACATCAAAGCAAATCCTGCCTTCACATCCTCCGAAATTCTCCAAATCACCATACAAAGCTTGTAACCAAACCACTAGAATTCACAGCTTCCGGTTCCTCACTGGTGGCTCTAAAAATATGAAGTACGCTCTTTCAAACTGCTCCACATTTTAAAAAAACACTTAGGTAACACGACTCGTCAACACGACTCGTCACACTGTATTCTAACCCCACGTCAACGCTAACTAAAACCGAACCTTTTTTCTCACACAGTTGAGAGCTGCTATAACGCCTTCTATGAGAGAGCTCAACCATGACTAATAGGTACGATGACCAATAGGTCAACTATGACCAATAGGCTTCTGTCTTTGGCCGAATACTGATACCTTACAGTGATACGACTTTGCCAAGCTCAGCCCCAATTCTGAAATTCACCGCTTCATAATGGTGCCTCTCTTGCTTAAGTATGCCGCTGTTTGAAGTTCCCCTTATGCCTCAAAAAGACAGAAATTTTCATAACGTTGCCGCGGCATAAGGAAGAGTTCAAAATCTGAAGATAAATGTCTCGCTTTAAACGAATGGTGGTCACTAGAGTTGGACGATTCGTTTTAGAATTCATTAAAAAACTTTTATTTTACTGAAGGAATGAAGATTTTATTTCAGAACATTGATTGGCGGCTGTTTTATAGATGACAGAGAGTTCTTGGAGCGTGCCAGTAAAAGATATGTTCTATTCGTTCACCAACTGATTCACTTTACTGAGCGAGTCAGTAGTAATCAAAGCGAGCCAACGAGAATCAGCACAGCGGGACGCTTTGTTGATTTTGGAAAAAGAGTGGTGCACTTGTTGGAAGCACGCCAGAAAAATTAGATTACCATTTTAGAGGAGAAGAATGTTTATCCTTCCAAGTAAAAAATTATCTTTCTAGTCCTTCCAGTGTTTAATTTTTATCATTTCCCAACTTTTTAGACCATACGGGCTTTGTCCCTGAAGGACTATTGTTTTCGTTTTGAGATTTTGCGTCGGAAGTATAAAAAGTCTGAATCACTTTTCAAACTTCTGCCACCAAATCTGGCAGCGCTGCATTATATTTAAAGAAATTAAATAATGAAGAATCTGCATAAATGTATGTATATTTCTCCAAATGTGATAAAACAACGGTACCTAGAGCCATTCAATTTTGAATAACGTACATTTCCATCCGAATATGCGGATCTGGAAGCCCGAGTTTGGAATTTGTTTTATTATCTATTTCATATTCTGTAAAACTTTAACATTTTTTTTATGAACAAGCGCAAACGATTTAAAAGCGAGCATTGGGAACACTCTACAGGGAAAAAAACCCTTTTTATCTAAAGCGCGGAACTGTGCATCGGAAATTCTAAAGATATACTCATTTAAAAATTATTTTGCGATATAGCTGTTGAACTGAATTTTATGTTTTAAGTGCGAAGAACATGATATTTAATAAATAAAGGTAAGAGATAAAACATTAAATAACGCCCCTTTGGACGTAATTTAAAATCTGAAACCTTTCAGATTTTTTTTTTAATATTTTTTAATTTTGGAGTTTTATTGTTAGTTCTATGAAGATAGGTGGTTTTAGAGGATCATTTCAAAGTTACAGTTGAAAGAAATTAGTTTAAGGAATTAGCTTTTGATCCATTCGATTTTTTAGATCCCACTGCTCGTTCGATTCTTTCCGCTCATCGTTACAGCCTTGCTAACCGCTTTTGATTCCTTCCTCATTTTTTTTAATCAAAGATCACTGTTGCATAAAAAAGAACTGATTCACTACATTAAACGAACGGTTCTGATCAGAAGCCGGAAAGGAGTGGTTTTGTCCAACTTTAGTCGGCCCCCACTTGCCACTTTGGCGTTTTCATATTGGAACACATCTGCGTTCCTTTATAGAAACAGCCGGCCCTACTTTCTGGAAACGCGTATTTCGAAAGCTAAATAAACTAGAAAAGTGGTCGCCAAAATATGGGTTGAGTTGTGAAATAATTTTAATTGAACAGTGAAAAGATAATTTTTTTCCGTTTTACAGTTATGTACATTTATTTAAATTATGAAATAATGCTTAATTATCGACTACAACTACAGTATTAACTGTTTAATTTTATTATTATGTGCCGTTAAATTGCTTAATAAACAAAATTTCACAATAAAATAAACCGAGAACGATACTCTTCTGACAAGACTGCGAAACAGCACATGAAACGCTTTGCGCTTTTAGCTTTCTATGACCGTCACATGTGTTTTTTCAACAATTGTATTGGCTAAGCGCAGACTTCGCTCGTGTCTCCATTTGAACGGCTTTTCGCCGGCGACCTGCGTTTCGTTCTACGATTTACATCGCTAGCGTAGTCGTGTGGATGCACCTTATGCTACGTCACCGTTACGCTGTCTTTTCGACGAGCTGTCGACTTGCATAAGGACGCTGCACCGTTATTCTGAGAAACCGTTGTGAAGGCGTCCATTCTGAAGGCGAATCATCCGGAAACACTCCACTATTCTAGGATACCACTTATGTAACATATAACCATAACATATAACCACTTATTTTAGGATCTGATGAGTCTCTGAACCAGTGGTCATCTGATGAGTCTCTGAGCCATATATATGTTACAGTAAAAGTAATAAACCGGTGCTTATATATAATAACCGGTCATTATGCATAATAACTACAAAATTTGGTAAATATGGTAAATTTTAAAAAATTTATCAAATTAAGCGGTTTGTTTGCATAATTCCCAACTCGTAGTGGTAAATGTGATAAATATCATGATTGATTGGGCCAGTAGAATAGAGTGCAGTTTTTTTTCCAGTAGTTACTACTCAGAAAGATATTTTTTCGTTTGGCACTATAGCGTAAGATACCACGAATTACAATATTTTATATTTTGCAATTAAAAATTTGTGGGGTGTTACTTATTTAATTCAGTGTTCAATCCTTGAAACCCAACAAACAATAATAAGCGAATAACCGCTTAAGTGTGTGAACAGAGACGTAAGTATTAAGAAGGGTTAACTACCCTTTATTTCTCAGAATAAATATGATACAATCAGTTCCTAACTCGGAACGTACAGCACAGCCTCCACTTGGGTTTGAACTTAAATAAATATGAAATTAAACTTAACTAAGCTGAACTAAAGCTAACTGAAAGATATAGCCGAAGATACCAAGATGCTAAGTAGTTGAGCCCTAAATCTTAATTAAATCGTCGAAGCCAAACACACTAAAGTACGGCCGAGCGTAGCAATAGCTTAGAGAGACGTAGCCAAAAGGCAAATGCGCGCTAGTCAGGAACTAAGGCTCTCTCGAAGTCCGTGAAACATCGACTTAAATACTACTCTTTACTCATTTGCATTAACCACGTTTCTGAGAATACATTTTGGTAGGAAACTGCAAGGTGAAACTAGAATAGACAGGAAAGATGCATCAACTTAATGTAACTGTTATTAAAATTAGGATAA
This sequence comes from Stegodyphus mimosarum, assembly GCA_000611955.2. Taxonomy (NCBI): domain Eukaryota; kingdom Metazoa; phylum Arthropoda; class Arachnida; order Araneae; family Eresidae; genus Stegodyphus; species Stegodyphus mimosarum. The sequence continues at coordinate 495,876 of KK119726.1, read as the reverse complement.
ACCTTAAAAAGTCAATAAATGGTTATTTTAAGTCGCATACATTTATTTAGCCTGAAGGAAATTTGAATAAGGGACTGACAGGTGTTGTGAAAGGAAAAAAATACGGTTTACATGAACTTGTACAAAACAAACTGCACATAAAAAACAAACTGCAGTTACATATAAAAAGCAAACTAAGCCCATATTCTAGAGAAAAAAACCATTTTTTTTTCAAATAACGTTAAATGCTATTACTACAAATTGTTAAATAGTTTTGTAGCATTCATTATTTTAATTAACCAAATTATTTTTAGTTTGAACTTTCCTATCGAATTCTCAAAGTTTCAGTTGCTGCCCGAATTTAGCGCGAGTGAGATATTTATGCAAATCGCATATATCTGTTAGCAGTTAAAAGGCAGGAGTTAACGAGGGGAAAAACAGTGCCTTGGATTTATCGCCGTAAGGCTGTGCGCGCCAAGATTTCCTCTGTCTACTGAAAGTTCGCCTTTATAGGCATTTGCAATTACTAGTGTTTGCTAGTGAAATTCGCATTGTTGCATTTCACTAAGAGTAAGCTTCCCTCGCCGTCCTACGTAGAATTAAGTTAGGGAATTGAATTTGTTAACACACTTTATTTTCATATTATTTTAGTTCAGCCCAAGTAGTGGCTTACTCTCAATTAGAAGAGTTGTAAATATTTGAATTAAAGGGTCACTTTTAAACCCTCCTTCTGACTTTGTAGTTCTTCAACACTAAAGGACATAGCCTAGATCTGCTCACTGTCCTCCACATAAGGTTTCACAGTTTATGCTCACGAAAAGAGTCAAGAGATTGAAGGAGAAACCTTACACTGGCGCCCGAACAACTAAAAGGATGGAAGGAAGTTGGAATATGCCTACTACATCCCAGAATACAGCTGCAATGCCTGATGGATTTGGATTCATAGTGGAAACCATCAGAGCAGCCATGAAGCCGGCAGTAGTTTTTGATGCCAGAGGACCTGTGAACACATTCCTGGAAAAGTTAGAAGCGCATTTTTTGCTGTATCCAGTTCCGGAACATCAGAAGGTCATATTAGCGACAGGAGCATTGAGGGGCCAAGCAGCGACCTGGTATAAGTGCATCGGAAAATGTCTGCTGGGAGAACCAGGAACGCCGACTTACACGTACGAGAATTTTAAACTAGCAATTTTGAGAGCGTTTCCTGTGGTTAAAGACCGTGCGAAACTCGAAGCTGAGTTGTTTAGCAAGTATCAACAGCGGGTGGATGAACTATCGGAATTTATTTTGAGAAAAATACAAGTCTTTAAATTATTGTATGGCACGAGGCCGGACCCGGAGATTATCCAGATAATCCTGCCCAGATTGTTACCATCGATACAAGATTTCATGGAGCTAAGAAATCCCGTGACGCTGGACAAGCTGTTTGAACTCGCCGTACAATTCGAGAGCCGGCGAGCGGCCGAAAATCAACGGAGACAATCGTATGAACAGCGGCTGCAGGGGAACCAGAATGCCGAAGGAAGAAACAGACGATGGCCGAGAACTACTGGTACCAGTCAAAATGCGAGCGGTCAACCGCGCCAAGTACAGCGCCAACAAAATAATTCCAACTACGGAAGAAAATCATTCTCCCCAGGCAGAAGCCAGCAACAGAAGAAAACACCCGCAAAGCATTTAAACTACTAAGGAATATTGCGGGGAAGGGGGTGCAATGTTCCGAGGAGAAGAAAAATCCCTCTGAAGTACAGCTAAATACGGTCATGGTGAGAAACATTGAATTACCGAGACTGCAGTTACTAATTAACAACGTACCCGCTACAGCTCTGTTGGATACCGGCGCTCAAGGAAGCTGTTTGGCAGAAGAATTTTTTAAGAAGCACTTTCGTAGATATCGTCTGCATAGCGTGGAAGGAATGAAGGTGGTAGCAGCCCAAGGAAAAACGTGTCAATGCATGGGAAAAATCGAGCTGTACATCAAAATCGGCGAAGAACAAAAAAAAATTATGTTTCTTGTAGTGAAGAACCTCCAAGCATCGGTTATTTTAGGAACAGATTTCTTTGCAGCTGTGGATGCGAAAATCGATTTTGAAAACTCCACCTTGCAAGTAACCATGGACCCAGTTAAAAAGAAATCAACACCTCCCCCTGAAGTGGATTTAAGCCATCTAACGCCCGAAGAACAGGACAAGTTTCGGGAATTGGTAAGTAATTTCGCTGATTTATTTGATGATATTCCAGGATTCACCCAGATCGTAGCACACGAAATTAAATTAACTACGGATGAACCTATACGTCAGCGTCCTTACAAGTACGACAAAGTTAAGGAGGAAATAATAAAATACCATATTGATGAAATGTTAAGAAACAAAATAATAACTCCTATTTCTAGTGCATATGCGAGTCCGGTGGTTTTATGTAAGAAAAATAATGATTTGCCGTTAACTGATCCATTAAGGTACAGGTTCGCTATTGACTACAGAAAGCTTAATAGTATAACAAAATTTCCAACTTACCCACTTCCGGTAATTGATGAAATTCTAAGAAGTATTAAATCAACAAAATACATAACCACGCTAGATTTGACATCCGGATATTTTCAGATAAGCATAAAGCCGGAAGATGTTCACAAAACAGCATTCATAACAAAATACGGTACATATGGCTTTTTGCGTATGCCTTTTGGATTGTCGGGAGCCCCGGCCACGTTTCAGAGGTGCATGGACAAAATTTTAAGGCCGGTAATAGGAAAAAGTACATTTATTTATCTTGACGATATAATTGTTACTTCAGAGTCGCTGGAAGAACATATTAAAGACCTTCGAGAAGTCTTTACTCTTTTGAAAGATGCAGGACTTAAAGTGAACATTAAGAAATGTAAATTCGCGGCAAAAGAACTCAAATATTTAGGGTACAAAATTTCTCAAAGGGGGATCGAAACAGATAAATCTAAAGTTATAGCAGTGAAAAATTACCCAATTCCGAATACAGCCAAAAAGTTAGCGACTTTCTTGGGTATGTGCTCATATTATAGAATTTTTATTAAAAATTTCGCAGAAATTGCTGAACCATTGTTAAAGTTGAGAAGGAAAAGAGTTCGTTTTGCGTGGTCTTCAGAAGCAAACGCCGCGTTTGAGAAGTTAAAAGAATCTTTAATTAATGCACCGGTTCTAAAGTTCCCAGAGAAAGACAAGGGTCTAGAAATTTATGCAGACGCATCAGATTACGCAATCGGAGCCGTGTTAACACAAAATAGAAAAGCGATTGCCTTTTTTAGTCGTACATTGAATGATACGCAAAGAAATTATTCGGCAACGGAGCGTGAAACTTTAGCAGTGCTCGCAGCTGTTCAAAAATTTTGTGTATATTTTGGGAGTTCTCCCGTAACAGTATATTCAGATCATGCGGCAGTTACCAGATTATTTTCAGGAAAGAATCTTTCGCCACGCTTAATTCGGTGGACCCTAAAGTTGCAAGAATTTAATCTCATTATCAAACACACACCGGGAAAAGACAATGTAGTGGCCGACGCATTATCTAGAATAAAGTTAGACGAGAACGGCGAGAAAGTAAAAATAGCGATGCTTCAGGCAAAGGTCATTGACTCTCGAGAGACTGTAATAGAAGAAATTGCTAGGGATCCCGAATTCGGAAATATTTATAATTATTTAAAAGACCCAGATAACTTCCAGCATATAGACATTAATGCAATACGAAGCAGAGCACAGAACTATGAAATCATTGATGGTCTCTTATTTTATACTAAAGTTACGAATCAAAATAGTGAATACAGACCAGTCATCCCGGCCAAATTAATTTTAAGTATCTTGCAAGAGCTCCACGATTCGCCTGTCTCGGGCCATTTTGGAATTAGAAAAACAATACAACGCGTACGCGAGGCGGTATATTTTCCGCAATTACAAAAGATAGTTAAAAATTACTGCCAGACTTGTCACACGTGTCAGATAAATAATGACGTAAATTTCCGCCCGGCCGGGTTATTAACTAGTATTGAGTCTAGGTTCCCCAATGAAATAATTGGTATTGACCTCTTAGGCCCCTACCCCAGGAGTCATGTAAATAAGGCACGATTTTTATTAGTCATTGTGGATCATTTCAGTAAATGGGTTGAGTTGATACCACTTAAGCGGGCTTCAGCAAAAGTCGTTGCAGATTCGTTTTTGAACAAATATATTTTAAGATATGGATGTCCAGCGAGGGTGATTAGCGATAATGGTCCCCAGTTTGTAAGCAGTACATTTAAAATGATGTGTGACAAGTTGGGCATTAAGCATATGAAAATGGTACCCTACCGCCCACAATCAAATATAGCGGAACGGGTAAATAAGAATATTGTAAAATTGATTAGAAATTATGTGCAAAAGCACCATTCTAACTGGGATGACTGCGTCGAAGAATTTGCATTCGCCCTCAGAACGGCTAAGCACGAGACAACGAAGAAATCCCCCGCCGAATTGTTTTTGGGCAGGAAGATAATGACCCCCTTAGATAAATTATTTTATGTGAAAGATAGAGCGCCGGAATTTCAAATGGGTGAAATAGAAAAAATGTTGAAGGAGGCAGAAAAGTGCTCCCGGGAAGCGCAAAAGAAACAAAAGATTTACTACGATTCAAAAAGAAGAACCGTAGAATATAAAGTGGGGGAGGAGGTGTTGAAACAAGCCCACGCACTTTCATGCGCAGCAAAAGATAAGGTCGCAAAATTTTGCCCAAGATGGCATGGTCCTTTTGAAATTACAAGAATAGTTGAATGCCGTGCATATTTAAAGAATGAGAAGGGCGAAGAGACTGTGGCAAATTTCGATCAAATTAAACATTATTATCGAAGAGCTAATAATAATATTTTGAAAGACATGTTGCAGGGTCCAGCCTCACAGAATTTTTCTAAGATTCAAGAGCCCCAACCAGGTCCCTCAAAAACAAGAGAACCCAGTTTGAAAAGGAGGTTACCAGAAGAGAGGAAGCCGCAGCCAAAGAAAAGACCACCCCAAAAAGAAAAAAGGACAAACGCTAAGCAACAGTCTCAGCGACCAAAGCGTCTAAGGAAGGAACGTCCAAATGAAAACACTATGAAAGCTCCACCACTACGGAGGGAACAGAACGGCGAGAAGCGAGCCGCCGAAGGTGCCAACCCACAACGAAGGAGCCTACGAGTGCAGGAGAAGGAACGAGCCAGTCTGGAGAGGGAGCAAAGACTTCAGCACAAACGGAAAGCGCCACCCACCATTCGTCCCAACAAGGTGTTTCTGGAGGAAAGAAGATCGACCAAACGAAAGGCGGCCCCAGAGTTTCAATCTAGGAGTAACAAGCAAAGAATAGCCCAAGCCACAGTATATCCAACCTTTCAGGAATGGACAAAAAAACGCCTAAAAGACTGGCAGAAAGATAAGTAGATTCTTTATTTTCTTTTAAAATTCACACAGTTATGTTTCTGATTTAAGTGCAAGTTGCAGATTTAAAAGGGAAGTTACCCGAGTCAAAAGCCGGTTGCCGAAAGCGTAAAGGACACGCTTGAAGGAACAACTTAATTATGCAGCGGAAGAAATTCGAGAGTTCAGTTGAAAAACTGTGAGACTTCGTGAAATGTTCTTTGTAATCCAGAACATGGGATTCATCGATTTTAGTCAAAAGACTCTCTGTAAATAGGAAATTGAATTGTGTTAATTAAAAGCAACTAGTACGTAAGTTGTATAGCAAAACTGTTGTATTATATTTTTCTATGTATAAATAATGAATGCATTTAATGTAAAACTGTTTTCTATGTAATGCATGATTTGTTGTAAGCCTTAAGCACTGGTTTTGTTTATATCGAATATTTTGGAAAAGCGTAAAGGATACGCAAGTTAAAATTAAAATGTAATGTAAAAGCGTAAAGCGCGCTAAATTAGAAAGTGAATATATAAGTGTTATTTAACGCAATGAGCATTTAAAGAAAATTTGAATTGAAGATTGAAAGAATGAATTATATGTATGAAATGCAATTGAAATGTTTGAATGTTGTACGTAGTGTTCTCTGGTTTCACACAAAAGTTTAAAGTTCATTTCATGTTAGAACCTCAGGGCATTTCAGATTTGTTTTAGGGGAGGTCTGAGGTCTTGAAAGTCGAAGAATTAACCCCAATAGAATTGAAGTCAGGTGGTAGTTGTGAACACTTGACAAAGTAAAACTGCGTGTTTTTCACAAACACTACATTTGGCCAGAGAACAAGGGGGAAGTTTTAAAAATGAATGAGTGTAAAATGAATGCGTTTGGCGAAAAGCGCTAATAGAAATTAAAAAACGCGAATACCTAAAGCGCGAAAAAAAGTCATTACGGAAAGCATCAGAGGAAGGGAATGTTGTACTTTTCAGGTGAAATGTACTTATAACATGAAATTAAAATTTATTTCCTTCCAGATTGGAAGGAACCAGATAGAATCCAGCCAAATTCCTGATGGATCTTTTTGATGTGAAGACGGAAAAAGATATTCTATGTTAAAATATCTAAGACACAAACAGAGATTTAAACTAAATTTAAAACTTACAATTGTAAAGGATGGCGAATAGGAAGGAAAATTTAGATTTAGAATTTAGCATCTTCACTAAAAGCCGATTTTAGGCTACTTAGTTTCAGACTACTAAATTCTGGGAGCAACTATGTAGCATTCATTATTTTAATTAACCAAATTATTTTTAGTTTGAACTTTCCTATCGAATTCTCAAAGTTTCAGTTGCTGCCCGAATTTAGCGCGAGTGAGATATTTATGCAAATCGCATATATCTGTTAGCAGTTAAAAGGCAGGAGTTAACGAGGGGAAAGACAGAGCCTTGGATTTATCGCCGTAAGGCTGTGCGCGCAAAGATTTCCTCTGTCTACTGAAAGTTCGCCTTCATAGGCAATTTGCAATTACCAGTGTTTGCTAGTGAAATTCGCATAATTGCATTTCACTAAGAGTTAAGCTTCCCTCGCCGTCCTACTTAGACTTTAGTTAGGGAATTGAATTTGTTAACACACCTTATTTTCATATTATTTTAGTTCAGCCCAAGTAGTGGCTTACTCTCAATTGGAAGAGTTGTAAATATTTGAATTAAAGGGTCACTTTTAAACCCTCCTCCTGACTTTGTAGTTTTTCAACACTAAAGGACATAGCCTAGATCTGCTCACTGTCCTCCACATAAGGTTTCACAGTTTATGCTCACGAAAAGAGTCAAGAGATTGAAGGAGAAACCTTACAGTTTAAGTTTACTTATTTAAGCATATTAGACTGTTATGACATTTAGAATTACAAAGTTTGCCAGATGTTTTACATCTGCACTTATCAGACTCGCATTGTCCCTTACAAACACATCGCTGATATCCCTGACCTCCAGAAAGAGATGTCTTTCTAACGCATTCTCGAAGTGATATTGTTAGATCTGGAACATCGTCAAGCAAAATAAATTTTTCTTCAGAAATTGTGAATTGATTTCTGGTATACAACTGTGAATGTCTTCCTTGTTTCGTTCCTAACTGATAAAACTCTTCATTTTGAACTTCTAATATCACCGCTAAGAAATTTCGGGGATCACTTCTTGCTCTGTCAACGTCTAATATTCGTAGTTTCATTAGGTCACCAACTTTACCTGCAGGAAATTTTAAATTTGAAACTTTCAACATTTTCTTTGCTTGTAATTCTTAAACCCTGTTTAGTACTCGTTCTATGTTTCTCTATTTTATGTTTTATGTTCTTCATAAAGTCTCTAGCTTAAGGAAAATTCGTTCAGTTTGAGCAACTGCTAGGTTTCTATCAACACGTGACAATCATGTGACTTCAGTAGTAGTAGTCATTTTGTAGCATCTAGACGTTTTTTCACTACCCTCTCATATTTTATAAAATATTGAATAATGGCTGGTATATTTGAGGGTTTTAATTCCAAATTATTTAATATTTTCGATACTAAGAAAGTAAACAGTGGTTTTCTGCCGAAAAAAATATATGATGATTTGTTAATAAAAGGTGAGTAATAGTAAAAAGAAAAGTAGTGGGAAAGAACCGGAAGATTATCAAAGACTAAGAAGATACGATGCAATGAAAGTAATCAATGTTGAAAAACTTATCTTTCTCGTAAGTAAAGACAGTTCCAATGTTAGATTTTACGTGTACTTTGAAGAACTTTTTACCATAATTCATGAGGTACCTGATGAAAAGGTCATGGTGGTAAAAACAGGATGTTAAAAGAACTTCAAAATAAGTACAAAAACAATAGTACCGAAGATGTCACAATTTACTCAAATTTGTGTGAAGGTTGTCAAAAAAAAAAAACAAGAACAAGGTACCTAAGAAAGGACTTGTTGTTAGGCCAATGGTCTTTCAAGAGATGGACTCAAGATGCCAGGTGGGCCTAATTGACAAGCAGTCGCAACCAGAATGTCTTTAAGTTTATATTTGTCTATCAAAACCACTTGACGAAGTTCGTGCAGTTGCGTGCCCTAAAAAGTACACGTGCGGAAGAGGTTGCATATCCCTAATTGACATTTTTACTATATTTGGAGCCCGCAGTGTACTGCAAAGGGACAACGGTCGTGAGTTTAGTAACAAAATCGTAGAAGAAGCTTGTGCAATGTGGCCGGATCTGAAAATTGTGCGCGAAAAACCTAGACAGAGCCAGATTCAGGGTTCGGTTGAACATGCAAAGCAGGATATTGAAAATATGTTAAGTTCTTGGTTGGAAAGCAATCATACCAGTAAATGACCCGAAGGGTTACGTTTTGTGTAAATTATGAAAAATAGAGCATTTCATGAAGGCATCAAGTGTTCTCCTTACGAAGCAATGTTTGGGACGTCTGCAAAATTTGGCTTGAAAACGTCTTCTTTTCCGAATGATTCAATCGAACATCTTAGAACTGAAGAAAAGCTTCAGGCATTAATCGAGAACAGAATAACAATGCTTCCGAAAACAGCAATAGCGAAATAGAAAATGTTCCTAATATGGACAATAACGATCTGTCTCAAAATGACCCTCCATCAGAAGTTAATTTTAAGATTCAGAAAGACAATGAAGCAGCGGTCGCTCTAATCCAGACAAATATTTTATGCAGGCAAGAGCAAGTACGAAAACATAGAATGAGTGCTAAAAAAAGTTTAGAATTACAAGCAAAGAAAACAATGAAGGTTCATATGTTGTTGAAGGTTTCAAGTCTTAAATTTCCTGTTGGTAAAGTTGGTGACACAGCGAAACTACGAATACCAGACCTTGACATAGCAAGAAGTGATCCCCGAAATTTATTAGCCGTGATATTAGAAGTTCAAAATGAAAAGTTTTTTAAGTTAGGAACGAAGCAAGGAAGACATTCACAGTTGTATACCAGAAATCAATTCACAATTTCTGTAGAAAAATTTATTTTGCTTGACGATGTTCCAGATCTAACAATATCACTTAGCTTTAGAAATGCGTTAGAAAGACATCTCTTTCTGTAGGTCAGGGGTATTAGCAATGCGTTTTTAAGGGACAATGCGAGTCTGATAAGTGCAAATGTAAAACATCTGGCAAACTTTGTAATTCTAACTGCAATAGCGAAATAGAAAATGTTCCTAATATGGAGAATAACGATCTGTCTCAAAATGACCCTCCATCAGAAGTTAATTTTAAGACTCAGAAAGACAATGAAGCAGCGGTCATAACAGTCTAATATGCTTAAATAAGTAAACTATTTAGTAATTTGTTGTAATAGCATTTAACGTTATTTGAAAAAAAAAATTTTTTTTTCTGTAGAATATGGGTTTAGTTTGTTTTTTATATGTAACTGCAGTTTTTTTTATGTGCAGTTGTTTTGTATAAGTTCATGTAAATCGTATTTTTTTCATTTCACAACACCTGTCGGTCCCTAATTCAAATTTCATTCAGCCTAAATAAATGTAAAAGTAACCATTTATTGACTCTTTAATTGTAAAATATAAAATATTGTAATTCGTGGTCTCTTACGCCATAGTGTCCAACGAAATAATATCTTTCTGAGTAGTAACTACTGAAAAAAACTGCACTGCATTCTACTGGCCCAATCAGTCATGATATTTATCACATTTGCCATTACGAGTGAGGAATTATGCAAACAAACGGCTTAATTTGATAAATTTTCAGAATTTACCAAATTTAATGGTGATTATGCATAATGATCGGTTATTATATATAATCACCAGTTTAGTAATTTTACCGTAACATATATAATGTAAGTAGGTGGTCCTATTTTTTTTCTAAATTTCACTCATTTGTTTCGTATCTGATTTGTTTTGGGCTATTTACTGAAATTATTGTTTAAGTATTGCATATATTTTAAGTATGCCTTCTTGTCTAGGGATTATACTGCTTGGGACGTGCAGTCCTTGGGAGGGGAGCAGTGTTAGGAATTTTTCCATAGATAGATAATTTTAGTGAAATTAATGGGAAATTGTTGTATTATTTTTCTGTTTAAGGTATAACGCGGAAAAAGTCAGGAAATCGCAAGTTAAATTTTTAATTTATATATTTCCTTTCTTCTTCCCTTACAACAGCTTGCGCTGACTAGAAAATTTATGGCAATTCGGCTGCTGTATACCAAAATTATCAATAGCGTGATTTTTAGAAAGAACTTACATATATGTTAAGCTGTTTTCTGCCCCACTGATATGTTAGTCTCTTTGATATTTCTCTTTGCGCTCTTCCCTGAACCATTAAATGACAGCCATTAGAATAGCTAAAATGTAAGCTAGAAATTCCCATGTATGTATTTGGTCAGGTAGTAGTCTTGAGTTGAGATACTAGCTTGAGAGCGATTGATCCAGTCGGGAGCTGTATTTTAGTGCTTTGTCGTGAGGCTGTCTTCCCCGATATATAATGATCGTTGTGTTGCAGACAGAGTATTTGTCGTAGTTTTTCGATGTGTTTAAACGTGTCTTTGGAATTGTCTTTGTAATAGTGCCTACTGGCTAATAAATTGTATTTTGATTTTTCATCAAGTGCTGTCGTCAATTACTCCAAATCCACGAACTCGTAGAACGCAACAGTTGCTTTTTTCAAGTTAATATTTGATTTTCATAATAGTGTGGCCACTTTAAAAGAGAGACGCTCTGAGAAAGTTTCCTTTCCTTTCACACAGTTGCAGATTTGCATGAAATCGCTTTAAGTTTTATGATTTTTTTTTTGTGTGAAAATCAGAAACTGATCTTTAAAAAGAGTAGGGGAAACTTTATGATAAGGCTTCCACGGGAAACTTTTTGAACAGAAGCCATTTACGTAAAAATGCCGGCACTCTTTGTGAAAACCGACTGATTCGTATATAGGTATTGACACTTTTATGAAGATTTCTTTTGACAGTTAAAAAACTGATTTTCATAAAAGGTGTTGAGCACCTTTATGTCGAAGCCTCTTTCTGTCTTTCGATATGTGGCCATCGGAGCATTATTATAAGCATTCACCGTCTGCCTTCTTTTGTAATACGTAAATGAAGATTCTAAAATTTCCTTTCATTTAATTTTTGCTTTCAGGAACCTTCCAAGGACAGTGGGCGAAAGGCATGCGGCACGGCTACGGGGTCCGAAGCAGCGCTCCCTTCGGTCTCGCCGCCCACACCAAGCAGTCAGCACTCCGCAAGTCCGACTCCATCAGCGACTCTCCCCATCAAGAAAGGCACCCGGAAGAATGCAGGGGTGGGTTCGTCCTCAAAGATTCCAGCCTCAGGCACGATGGGACCTGGGGACGGTCTCTGCCAGAGCATTCCAAGAGCTCCACACTCAAAGTAATTTATCATTTCATTATCTTTTATTTACACGAAAGGCACTACGGGCCAAAAAAATTTATCATTTAGATCACTGGTCTCCAGCTGGTACGCATCTACCTTGGGATGCACAAAGTGATACTTGGGGGTACGTGAAAGAAGTAGGCTCAAGATCACTTGCGAGGATATGATCATGTATCAAGTGAGTGCGAGGTTCTCTTATTGGTCGGTGTGTCTAGCTTCATAAGCGTCTGAGGAGCTCAACATCATAATAGCTCCAGCTTTAAAGCGCATGCATAATACATTATATTATATTATATTATAACATGTTGTATTATATTGGATTATATTATAATACATTATATTATACTGTGCTATATTACATTATGCCATATCATTCTATATTACTTTGCATTGCATCTCTTTATATTATATTATATTAGGTTACATTATCTTGTATTGCATTGCATTATATTACTATGTTACATTAGGCTATATTACATTACATCATATTATGTTACATTATGTTATATTACACAGTACAAATTATAATTATTTTCGTCTTAGGGCCTTAGGGGTAGTCGATAAAAAAAAATTTGCAAATCGCTAATCTAGATCAGGGATTATCAACGGAATCGGTACGGATTTCCTGAGGTTTGGTGAAATTTTAAAAGGGTCAGTGAAGATCAAGGAGTCGATTGGGAGTCGATAGCCGAATAGGTACGGGTTACTGACAGATATAACAAAGATCCCTTTGATTACAAAAATAATAATATGGTAAAACTGATAATTAATTGTTTATTGATATAATATACCATATAGCAAGAAAGATATCATACAAAATAAATATAAGGGGAATTATACACAAAAGTTATTTAATTTAAAATCAATAATACTTTTAATACATAATTTTTTATGCAATATAAAACAGTAAAACGCGGGAACAGACACACACACACACACAAAATGTGTTGAACGCAAAATTTCCTCAGAAGACATATTGTTATGTAGAAGCTGCTTGCAAAATTTTAATGTTCGCGTTCAAAACATTGAAATTTAATGTGTCAGCTCGGCTTATAGAATCGCTGATATGCAATATATTTGATCTGATATTATAATACAAGAAGAGTTGATTGCATTGGAGAAAGATGTTTGCGTACAAGTCTTACTCAAAACACATATGTACGCCAAGTTTTGGAATTTAAAAGTCATCCGAGAAAAATATCCCGAAGTAAAAAATTGTTACCGAACCAACATTATTGATTTTTCACCCTTCTTACATATTAGAAGCAGGCTTCATCCAAGTCAATAATTTACTACCGAAAGCAAGAAACAGGTTGAATTTTTTGCGCATTAAAAAAACAATAAACGCACAGGAAAAAAATTTTAATGGCGTTGGGACGAAAACTGCCGATGTAAAACATTTGAAATGAAGAGTATTGTAAAGGATCAGTGACAGCATAATAAAAGAGAGGGAAAGAAATTTTTATTGGAGTTATTAGTTTTCAAATTGTACAACGTTTTTAAGATAGATCCAGTTCCCATAACTTTTCAGTTTCGTGGCCATCGCGATCTCCCGACCTCACTCCGATGGATTTTTGGTTCTGGGGTTATCTGAAATCTGTATACATCAAATCCACAAGATTTGTTAGAATTGAAAGTTGCTATAAAACGCGAAGTTACGCAGCTTCATCCTGAGATTCGTCATTGTTTCGACAATCTCGGGCATGCAATGCATTATCATCCACGACATCCCTTTTATGACAATAAATGGCTCTTTTTTTGTTACAATCATTTAAATTCACCCATGCTTCATCTATTGTGACAATTGTTTTCCATTTTTCTTTGGATAAGTGTTTCTCATATAGAATTCTGCAGCGTGTCTTGCGTTGAGCGATATGCTTTGGAAGAAGACGATGCACATTGCGTTTTCACTCTTTCTTAAGATTTAAATCAACATTTATCATTTTGTTTACAGTGGACACCGAGCATTTTAATGATTTTGCAACTGTCCTTTGACTAGGAGGATTTTCTTTTAACATTAAACAACGTACCTTTGCAATAGTCGAAGATGTCCGTTTTTTCCTTGGATACTTGTTTGGAATTTTTGTCTTACTTGAGGCTCCAATTGGACGTTTTTTTTCCTTTCTTGTTGATGATATTACTTATCGACGCCTTAGATATCACAAAACCATGACTCTCACATCGTTTTTGGATAACGGAGTATGCATATTTCTCTTCGGAAAGAGCGTAAATGTAGCCTTCGAACCACTGCTTTGTTAAATTCGTCATTTTGAATAAAAACAAAACTTTTAAGCCACAGACGATAATTTTGACTTTTAAAAACATAGTACAACTGCAATTACTTCTTTTGCAGCAAACGATTTTTTATTACCGCTTACCGAAATCGTCTAAAAAATGTGCGAACAGCCTCTGTAGATGCACCACAAAAAGGTCCTGAGGTATTTAGGAAAAGGAGTACCAAAAAATTTGCTATTGCCAGTTTTACCAAGGAATACATCGTGCAGCTAAACCAAAACCGAGAGAGAGAAGGAATGAAAAAAAAACTGTCTTAAACATATGTTGGGGCACCAAAATTTCTTTGTGCTTAGGGCCTCTGAAGGTCTTCATCCGTCCCTGGTCATCGTCGATTTCCAACGTAATCTGTCTTTATAGATTTGGACTGCAGGGATTCCGATTTATGCCTTTATTGTGACACTGCTGGAAATGTTAAACACTTCATCGAGACTCGGCGAGTGGAGATTGTTACAAAGGACAATTTGATTTTATGAAACTGTTAAAGATACTAACTTTGCAACGGATGTTATAAGGCTGTGTAAGTATAAATTGCAATGGCTGTAGATGTTGATTCTGGCGATAACAGTTTTGCGTTATTTTGGGTTACTGAAATAACACCAGCTACTTTTATTTAATTTTAATTTGATTTTCTTTCTGTTCTTTTGTGCCGCTGAGATCCTATGGCTATATAGAACACATTTTTTTTTTAAATTGGAATTCAGTTACTCGAAATACCGTGACTAGTTCTGCCGGGATGGTTTAACAGCTTAATTTTCTCTTCTGTTAATTCATGTTTCTGATTTTCGAGGATTCGGTCTTTGGACGTCTTCGTTTGTATTGTCTAGACCAGCGGTTCTCAACCTTTTGACTAACGTGTACCATCTAAACAAAAACTGAGAAACTTTAGTACTACCACTACATTTTACAATGATTAACTTTCAATTTCTCAAAAGTAATTAATTAAAAAATATATTTTGCCACTTGAGAACCTATTGGCTCTTTGTATTAAATATGCACAAATGAAAACATATTAGATTAAATATTGGTTACCATTTTAATTATCAAAATTTAAGTTCTAATGTTTAATTCTAAAATTTAGTGCGAAATTTGGGGGCCTGTTAAGATTTTTTTATGTCTGGTCTTATTTCATTTAGTTTTAATCATAATTTAGGATCCACTTTTAATTTTGTTTTGTATTTATTTTTCAACTATAACAGGAAAAAAATAATCCTTGTTCACACAAATAAGTTGTGCAAAAACGCAATAAAAATTTTTATTTGAAATGCCTTTAAATAATTTTTTTTTTTTTGGTTCAGCCAAAAGTTAACAAATGTGCTATTTTTGAAATCTTCGGTTAGAGTTCGATCACAGGATTTTCTGTCAATTGTTCGTTTTCTTCACGAGATAAAATTTCAGGCACATTTGATCGAAAGAGATTTCTAATCAAATTTTCTTTTTCATAACCCTCGCGAAAATACATGTTGAAATTATTTATTAATGAAAAACAATGATTTTTAACGTGGGATGCTAATTTTTCTTTTATTTTCAAATTATTTTCGGTTAGAAAACTTTCTAAAAGTGGTAAAAAGCTTAAAATATATTATGTAATTCTTTGATTATTAGCTCGGTTTTTTTAACATCGCATTTATTTGATCTCTAATGGTAAGCAAATTAACATTTTGTCCTTGCAATGCTAAATTTAATTCATGTAACTTTCTATAAATATCATCTAAATGTGCTAAACGCGCCAGCCATAATTCACTAAATAAACATTTTTGCAATTCAAATGTCCATCTCTTGGCATAAAATTGTAAATATTTTTGAATTGAAATCTTGATTTTTAATAAAATTAACAATTTTCACAGCTTGATTCAAAACGATTTTCAGGTTTTGGGAATTGTTTTGAATAAATTTAGTTTCATGTGCGACTCTATTTATTTTAGAAATAACACCGGAACGTTTTCTTGTTAACGTCCGAGCTCGGTCACTGCGTCGGCTGTGCACTTATTCCAAGGAATATCATTCTCAGGCATAAAAAGTGTCGATTACTTTGAAAATCTCATTTGCAAACTGCTTTATCATAACGAGATTCGGCCCACCAGCGGCCGAGCGGTAAAGACGCTGAACACTGGTAGTTCGGTCCGAGGTTCGAATCCCGCGAACGGGCTGGCTGCATGGGCGTTTTCGTGGTTTTCCCCATATGTAACGTGTATACGAGTCAGTTTCCCTTAGAAAGTCCTCCACGAAGGCATCCCTCCCTTTAGGCAGGTAGCCCTCGTGTGCTTTGCCATAATTGAATAACCTAACCATAACGAGATTCACAAAATAAATTCTCTTCGTCAATTCGTTTATCTTCTTCGAAACGTATGTAAACTAATAATTGAACAAAGTTCGCTATATCATTACTTTCATCGAATTGCAATGCGAAATACTTACTCAGTTTTATTTTTTGAACAACTGTTTCTTTTACGGAATTTGCCAATTTACGAACTCGTCGACTTACTGTATCATTTGATAACGGAATATTATTAAGTTCATCAACCGCTTTTTCGTTGAATAATGTTAAAACGATATCTTTAGCTTCTGGTACTATAAGGTTTTCTTCAATAGTGTGAACCTGCCCAGTCTTCACAATTCTTAGGCTTACTATGTAACTAGCTCTCAAAGATTTTTCGCTTAAGTAGCAAAAACTTCCATTACTTGTTTACTGTTTTTGAACTCCGATAATTTCCTCTTAAAATATTCTTCAGATTTATCCTTTAAATTGGCATGCTTAAGTTCAAGATGTCTTTTAAGAAACGATGGTTTCATACTTTGATCGGATAACAGTTCGCCGCAAACAACACATTGAGGGTCCATTTCATTTCCATTCCAAGTAAATCCAAATAATAAATAACTTTCATTATATTTTCTAGAAACAATTTTTCTTTTCTTTTCAGTATTCTTAGGGTTAGTAGATTGCCCTGGATACATCACCTTGAAAGTGAATCCTTACTTTTTTCGCTTAGTCAATCCTAGCCATTTTTCCATTATGAAAATCTAGGTTTGTTTTATTATTTTTTCACAAATATTTAAATGCACAGTATATGACGAGTTCTTCAAAATCAAATGACGATATTCTCAAGTCGCGAAGTAAAGTAAGGGACACTCGGACCCGTTCTCCTGGGGTGCTCTCCATCAAAATTGGGGGCGGAACTGAGCCAAATCGCACTGTCACCTGTAAGGTGCTCAAGGCTGTTGCCAACGACAGGCGTAATTTTGCGCTCCTTGCCACGAAGAATTTCGTGGACTTTGGCTGACTATACGTCAGACATGTGAGCATAAGCAACCACAACGCAACACACAGTAAGGAACACAAAGCAACAAGAAGATAAAATACTTGCTGTTAGAGACAGCAAATAAACGTAAAAGAGTGATTCTAATTAAAAATAGAGCAATTTGAGTCCGGAAATGGTGGCGGCATAAAGTGTAGACATGCTAAATCGATCAACTCTAAAAGAATTAATGAGATATTATTATCTTTTTATAGGAACTTCCTTTTTTTTCTTATTGAATACAACATCCATTTCTATTAATCCTTTTACAAATTTTTACATTGGTGACAAATTATAGTATGTCTATGGGTAAAAGAATATTTGTGAAAATAAAAACGCATTACTTTGCTAAAGGTCTATGAACGGCTACTGACCTTGAACAAAGTTCAGATCGCATAAATTTATGAGCGTTAGAGAGAAAAAACGTAAACAGGATGTTGGAGTATTTAATTTTTGGATTTAATAGTTAAAAATACTTTGTTTCTTTGCTTACTACAGTAGTACTCATATTATTGGTTGAGAATCGCTGATCTACACGATGCTCTAGTGGCATATCATTCCGGTTTGGTGGACGTTGTACACCCAGTAGAAAGCACCTCAGCGAAAGTCTATGTTCCAATGCACTTCACCTTACCTTTAGTCCCCATTGTACCTCCATTGTATCCCATTGTATCTCAGCGAAAGTTCATTGCTTTTCTGTTGGAATATGAAGTTCCATCCTGGGTCCCCCAGGGCCGAAACTTGCCACCTCATATTTTAAGCCAAAAGGAGGGAAACTTCAGGAGAAAAGGAAAAATATTTTATAAATAATTTTAAAATGTTATAGAACTTTTCAGATATATTCTGTTCGAAAAATTTTTAGTTAATGCCTGAACTTTTCTAACATGAAGTGAACCATCGTTCTAAGACAATCAATTCTAAAAGTGACAAATATAGCTATGAAATTTTGGTATTAAATCTTATTTTTCTAGGACAATCAGCTTCATTTAAGTTAGAACCTTAATTGATCGCCTTAGAGTGGGTTCACGGTATTTAGCTTTTCCATTTACGTAATTTGTTTTCTTTAGTAAAGCGTGTATATTTATTTTAAATAACCAGTTAATTTTAATTTTAAGCTACTTTCCTATAAGCCCTCATTCTCCTAATTGTCAGTACCAGAATATTTAAATTTGGTAGCGCGCGTAAGAAATGCAAATTCCACCAGTGGAAGAATAAGTTAAATATCGACGTTCTAGTAGAGAAAGAGAGAGTCCGGGAAATTGCCATGCGTGCTTATACGCAAACTTCTGTTTAACAGTTGCTGCTAGTTTTGACGTGGCTTAATCGCTATTATCTCGCTGCCACTAGACTCATTTGCGCGCTGTAGGCTACAGGGTTATATGAGCTCTGTAGGGTAATTCTAAAGTTTGTGAATATCTCTTATTTTAAGTTTAATTCTACTGCTTCAGTTACCGCCCAAGTTGAGGCGTAGTATGTTAGCGTCAAGTTGACGCACTGTAAATAAGTTAAAGAGTTTAATAAAGGGCAGTTTTAACCCTTCTTCAGTGCAATCACTATTTCTCAAGGTTCTACAAAACAGAAGGAGAGTAGAACGTTAGAAGCGTTTAATTTTCCATTTTTTAATTTGAAAAATTTTGATCAGTTTCTTGTTAAATCTTAAAACACAGTGAATCATCTAGTATGGACATTCTCTGGAAGTGACGAATAATCGATTTAGATGTATATAGACAAATATTATCTATTGATTTTCAAACACTGATTTCTTCCAGGTATAAAACACCTGTTTCCCGCTCTAACCTAGACAGCGTTATAAAGTTTGTTAATTATAAGTCATTAGAGTCTCTCCATAGTTAAATGAGGAGTTTTCCGTGAGTTGAAAAATATCAGCTAAGCAATTTGCAATTTGATTATTTTTAGTATATCTGGAATCAATTTTGCTACCTTAAGAGCGATGAGCATTTTTTGTGCATAGTGCTGGATATAGATTAAAGGTTTAATAAAAATTGGATTCGAAGTTCTAGTTTCAATTGAAAAATATTAATATTTTTATCGAAAAAAATTTGAAACCAGAATATTTAAAATCGCAATAAATTATTAAATTATATTAAAACTGCTCAAACCTAAAGCAAAATGTCGTTAAATTAAATGTCGAGTCGTAGCTGAATCTCAAAATACTGAAATGTGTAAAAGCAAACTAGGCGTAATATATAAACAAAAAGAAAGAAAGGGAGACAGAGAGAAATGAGATTAGTCAAGAGTAAAAGTATCTATTTTGAATTAAAAATGGAAAGAGTTTAAAAATGCAATAATTTAGCAGCCCGCTTTTAGTTATCCATATCAAGAACAAATGCCTCATTTGACCATACTATACGTTTTAAGTAAAGTAGTAAGGGCATATTTGAACACTTTTAAAAATCTGAATTATGAGTTTACATAAGTCAAATACTTTATTAATTACATATCTTTGTCGATCTATATTTATACATGTATCGTTGAACAGTGAGAGCTAGATGTATATGTCATAGCCACTAGCTCACTAGAAGAAAAAAAAATATTTAAGAAATTTCATAATGAGTAGGTTAGTTGAATCAAAAACAGGCTTTACATCTAAAATAATCCTGCACATTTTTATGAAGCATATTCATTTTTATTCTGGAAATAATTTTTTAGTTTGTCATAAATAAAACGTTTCGCAAATCATATTAAGGCACTTTTTTTAGGCATGAGACCGACATTGACCAGGTGGGTAAGATCGCTGAACACTTGGAGAGTTCCCAGGTTAAAGAGTTGGCTTTCCTCGTGTGTAACTTGAATATGAATCTGTTTCTCTTAGAAAGCCCTCTTAGAGGGCTTCCTTCAATGTTTTTATTCTAATCATTAATATGGGCCAGGTTTCCTTAAAACGTTTTCATTGAAGCAACATTTCCTAAGCGAAAATTCCTTAGCAGTTTAGTAGCAGCCGTGATAAAATACCTGTCTATCAACATATGAACCAACGTTCACAATAAACCAATTATTGGTCATTTTCAGAGGATTTCGCTACGAGATGATACACTATGTTTTAAGAAAGAACAAGGAATAGTTCAAAATGGTTTCAAAATAGTAACTGTGAGTTAAACTGTGAGTTCTTTTACGTTAATTAACTAGTTATTTTATGTTATGGATCTGTATTGTCACTCCTCCCCTTCCGTTTTCCCAGCAGCATGCAAATTTAGTTCGCATATACTTAAAGTGAGGTTTTTAGATTATAAGAGAGAGAGAGAGTGTTCTGCCTCTCCTGGCCATGTTTCTAGGTTTCTATCTTAGATAAGAGTTCTTTCTGTCTCCGGCCTTGCATTATAACTGCCGATTGTTGAATTCCACGTCGGTTACGCTTTGAGCTAACTTCCAGTTAAACTGATTGTGTAGCCTTGGGCTAATAGCTTATTTGAATTTAAATTTTACATCTGACTTCTTGTTAACTTATTTCGCCACAGATGATTGGCTGAGCTATAAGCACAAAATGTGCCTTCTATTCTTATTCATTTTTAAATAAAGGGTCTTTTACATCCGTCATGTTTCTTCACTCCCTATTTCACACCCTTCATGTTTTACAACTTTGTTTCAGTTGTTATTTAGGGATAATTCGCCGTCTACCGAGAGTTTAGACATTTTGGATAATTGCTAAGAACATTAAATTCTACAAAATACTTACTAAAGGAAAATAAAAATTAACTAAATGGGAAAACTAAATGCAACCCCTTTAAGACAACCATTACAATTTTTTATAGAAGAGTATCGAGTTATTACGAAAGGCCGAGCTTCATAGAAAGGTAAAAGATTAATCTTTCTATAAATGCTGGTCATCTTAGAAAGATGAGATTTAATACCAAAATTTCATAACGACATTTGTCACTTTTAAATGTCGGCTTAGAACTATGCTTAACTGTATATTAGAAAAGTTCAAATAATAACTAAAAAATTTTCGAATAAAATATATCTGAAAAAACACAATAACATTTTAAAATTATTTACAAAATGTTAAAATATGAAGTTAAGTATAAAAAGTGCTTTTTAACACAACCATTTATGATTCTATAACATTTTAGTATTCTGTGAATGTGGTCATCCTAGATATTTTTTAATAGCTACCTCATGTTTACAGAAACGCTGGTCGTCTTAGGAAGTAGTCGCCAAGAGCATTCACAGTTATTACATATTTTTCTGAAAGGAAATCCGCGTTTAGATTTTCTAGGTATAATTTTAAATTTGAGTCTTCTTAAAGAATGATGTAAAAACGAATCAGTTTCCTTTAATAATACCTTCTTGAAATGTCCACCAAGTGCCGAGATGTCGCTGAATTCTGGCAACGTAACCCAGTAAACGAACTAGCTGTTTCAAACTTTTGTAGTTTTCCTAGCATTAACACAGATAAGAGGTAATCCCGGGAAACGTAACAAAAGCATCTCTTCCCTTAGCCAGAGACGTTTAATGTACTTTGCAATAATCTAATAAATACAAATATCCTTTTAAAAAGTTGTGTAGCTTCCTCCTGACATATTTCGTCATAATGAAGGAATCAACGTCCTAACAATTAACTGCAAGCTGTACATAAAAATGTTAATGACACTTTAAGAAGACGAATGAACTGTAACAAAACAAGACTTAATATTTACTAAAAGAATATCAGATTACTAAAAGAAAATAATTTTGCGATTTGATAATTAATTAAGCAGCTACACATTTTCCCTTTTCTAATTTTTTTAGACTACATTTTTCGTGAAAAATGCAGTTTGGTAAAAGAGAATAATTACGTTCATAAATTTAAAATTGTGTTAACTGCTATATGCAGCACTAATTTTCTAATTTTCTACTCGTTTTCAGCTTTTGAATGCTTTAGTGTCGTTTCTTGCTTTTTAGCAAAAATATGCATTTGCAACTTTTAAAGCAAAAAACACATGCTTTGATGCTATCGTCGTGCGATAATTTGTATCGTCGTGTGATAATTTTTCTCCGCGATGTTTTCGGCGGACATACTTGGCAGGCTAATGCAAAGTGTCATTATTCTAACGATGTAGTAAAACGAACTGCTTAAATCCATTGTAGCTATTATCCAATCATGAAGATATTTACAGATTATTATTATTATAGATTAAGATTGAAGAAAAAATATATCCGCAATGCTACGTATTATATAAGATGCATGTTAGATTAAATCTGAAACGACGCACTTTAGATTCATTAGGATAGGAAGGAGAACAAAGCAAATTAAAATGACGAGTTAAAAAGGACAATTTCAAATTTAAAGTTAGTAGTTTTTTTTTCATATTTTATATCAGACATACATATTTATATCATACATACCTACGTGCATTAATTTGATGACTTCTCACAACGGCGGCGTATAAAATTGCGTTTTTAAATTCCATATTATAATTGCGCACAACATTTAAAACCAAACTTTCAGAAGTTCTTTTGTAATTATTTAAACATTTATGAAGTTTTTTAAATAAAGGTTCTTCATTTTGTGAAGCAGTAGTTAAACACCGACAGCCTAAGATTGAAAAAGGCTGGTTTAACGTTATTAGTACAATTTATCTTGATTAGTTATTTATTGACTGAGTTTATAGACTGACTTTATTTAACTAAGTTTATAAACTGAGTTTATGGACTGAGTTTATAGACTGACTTTATTTGAGCTTAATTAACAGAATATCATGTGCAGTTTCTATCGCAAGTCGAAATTAATGAATATTCTGATTTAATAGGTTGGCTATAATGTGCAGTTTAAAGATGCTGTCGGCGTTTAAGATTCTTGTTCCTTTTTCAGACTCTGATGTCCAAGACCAAGAAAGGTGACAGGACAAGCTTCGAAGAGATGAGCGAAGGTTCGGATTCCGACGCCACAGAGGGAAGCTTCGTGGCCCAAGACGAGATGATCGACGCGAACGTGATCGAGACGTACATGGGGGAGTGGAAGAACGACAAACGCAGCGGCTTCGGTATTGCCGAAAGATCCGACGGAGCTAAATATGAAGGCGAATGGTACAACAACAAGAAGTTTGGATACGGACTCACCACCTACAAGGTATGTCGAATTTGGCACAGCTGTCTGCACGCTGTCTTTAAAAAACATCAGCATTGGGTATTTCCTTTAAATCTTTCTTTCGGAGTAGCAGCTTTCAGACCCACAGTAACTTTCATGACTTTTGCAGAGTTTCATTTATAATTGCGCTATCTCTGCTAATGGAAAGTTATTTTAAGCAGAAAATAAATTCTGCATTTTTAATATATGGGAACAGTTTGAGAATTCTGCAAATCAAATTCCAAATCTAGCCATGAGAGCTGACGGAGATACCACCAAAGTCGTGCCAAACTCTGCTGACGATTTTTGAGGAACTGACTCCTCTTCATTTAATAAACAATTAGTATTTAACTCGCTTCTTTTTGCTCTTTGTAGAAAGGCTTTCATTCGATTTCTACTACTTTATTAAGCTCCTCGGTTTTATCGGAAGCTCTCTTTAACACGCCATGAATGCAAACTTCCCGCAAGTACCTGTTCCATTCTATTAATGTTTTGTCAGAAATTTTCAGTTGACCATATCGTGTCCATTAATACACGCTTTTTATGGTTGGATGCTATAGTTTAAAAATAATCCCTTACTTGTTATCCTGTAGAAGGCAGGTTCCAAATTTTAATATTTTTTTTTCAAAGTGCAAGAAAAAAATGCAGTTAATTTAAATCCTTGTTCATAAAAGCAAAAGATGGCTCACCGGGAATCATTTGGGATTGTATCAAACGAAAGGGTAATATGAGTTCGTTGTTATGTCACGCTTATCCACAATTGGCTCTAAAGCGTGCTGGTGGTAGATAGTTTCGAAGTCGATGGTGTAATATATAAGTACTGTAAAATCTCTGTATCAGGTTTGCGTCCTAATTTTATACCGATTTCCTAACTTGAATCTATCCGTAACACTTATTCACTGCACAGTGAATAAAAATTACAAATAGATTCTAGTTAGGAAATCGGTGAATAATATTAAGTTTTTCCGTGATCGTAAAAAATTGCAATTAAAATCAAGCTGCCAGTGTGGAGAAATTTAGTAGATTAAAGGTCTTCACAGAACGTTTTACAAATTTTATCAATTTTGAAAAAAAAATTATCTCTAGTGCGCCAGATTGTGTATCGGAAATTCTAAAGATATGCGCTTTTGTATATTTTTCGATATTGCTGTTGAACTGAATTTTATGGTTTAAGTGCGAAGAACGTGATTATTTAATAAATTAAAGTAACACAGAAAACGTTAAAAAAAAAACGCCCCATTGGGCCTAATATAAAATCTGAACGCTTTCAATTTCTTTTTTTTTTTTTTTTACTTTTGAGTGATCGCAAATTTCGTTTTGACAAATTAGCTGGTTTTCATTATAAGCTTTTATTTCGTTTACTTATGGCGTTAGTCGTTATTATAAAAAATTCATAATCAATTTTTAAACCACTTTCTAATATGTTTTCGAATTGAAATCTTTTACATACATAGTTTTGGATAGTTTTTGGAGGACAACACAATGTGGTAAATCAATTTTTTGTCAAATTTCGGCTCACAATATTTTAAATTTAATGTTTAATTGATTTTTTGGACGTTTCTTCGTTTAATGAATAGACTAAACATCTCAGAAATTTAGTCTGCACTATTGCATAAAGCTGAAAGGAAATCTTTTAAATAATATCAATAAATGTATCAAATTTTTCACATCATTTCTGATTTTTGAACAAAAATGATAAAAAAGTATTATTTGGGTGAATTTCTACATTTTTTAAAAAAGAATATGCCATAATGTAAAACAAAAATCTCTTCTTTCTTCAACATTGCTGGAAAACAGTTTAAGGTTATGATAAGACTGCGTTATAAGCTTGAAATGAATATCATAATGAAATATACCTCATTATTTAAACGTTTTCCGTTTCATAAGATTATATATATATTTCTCAGCATTTAATTTTAAGAGATGAGTTTGTTATTTTAATTCTGGTATATTTTTGCATTCTTTAAGGTGACTTCTGATATCCAAAAATATATCCATAATAATGGTTTGAAATTAAAAATCATGATTGCCCACATAGTTGCATGAAAACTTCAAAACCACCTTAACCACTTCAAAAACAAAAATCAATAATTTTTAAATGTATAAGTTCTTATGCAGAAATTGTAATATAAAAAATTTAAACTCAAGAACACAAGCAAAAAGAAAATACGAAGAAAACAAAACGTCTTCAGAAGATTTATTGTTACATAAAAACCACTTGCAAAATTAAAAAAAAAAAAAAAGTAATGTAATGCTTACTTGGAAGACATTGAAAATTTGAATGTGCCTGCAAAGTTCATAAAACCGCTAAACTCTTTGATCGATACAAGAAGACTTGATTGAAGAGTTGAAGGAACAAGTCTGGTTTCAAACATATGGGTATGCTAAGTTTTAAAATTTGAAAGACATCCGAGGGAAATATACCGAAATAAAAGTTGTTACCAAGCCAATATTATTGACTTTCTTCTCACCTAGTAGAAGCATGTTTTAATCAAATCAATAACTCACTACGAAAAGCAAGAAACAGGTAATTTTGAACAAGATGATTTAATTAAGTTGGCAATTTTATGCCAAATATCGAAAACATTGCGTCAATACATCAAGCTCATTAAGTAAAATGGAACTTGTTAAATTATGTAAATGGTATGAGCACTAGGAGATCCTTGGTTTGAATCCAGGGACAGCACAATTGATTTATCACATCTGGATCCCTGGATTTAAAAAATTTAAATGTTTGCTAGAGCAGCTAACGAACTAAAACATGGTGAACTATATACAACCCTTATAGGACGCGTTGGTTGCAGTAGCAGACCTATAGCTATCGAGGCACGAGTCAGAAATCTCCCCCCTCCCTTACTGAAACGATCGCCAAACAGAAATGTTAACGAAAATATATAATTAACTTTTATTTAATCGAAACTAAATAGTTTAAATGATTTAAAAAACAAAAAATCTTAAGAAAAAATCGGATCTGGACACTACATGACTTCCTTGTATGGCCTATTAAATTACACACTTTTTTTGCTGCATTTCATTTACACTTATTTCCTCTAATTATTCAAACTTAATAAACCGATCCCTGAAGGCAAGTTGAAAATGACATCAAAAATTTAAAAATTTTGAAACAAAACACCCTGTCAGTTGTTGTCAAATTTCATGTCTTTTATTTTTCTATAAAGAGTATAAAACTTTCCCAAATATAAGTATAGAAACCGAGAAAACGCATTAAAAAATTTCGTTATTGGACCTTTTTTAAAATTGACATTGCCAAAACAGGAATATTTTCGTCATTTAAAACACTTCTGTATTTTTGGAGTTCCCTTGCACTTGTTTCCTCGAATTATTTTAACTTAACTAACCGATCCGTCAAGGCAAGTTAAAAATTATGTCAAAAACTGCAAATTTTGAAATTAAATATCCCGGTCAATATTAATCGGACGGGAGTGAAACGTCCTGTAATTTTATTTTTTCATAACGAGTATAAAAATTTCCAAAGTATAAATATAGGAACCGGGAGACCGGTTAAAAGTTGGATTTCGTTATTTGTCCGAAATTAATTATTTTAATATGACACTGCCAATTTTCATCATTTAAAACACTAATGTATTTTTGCATCAATTCATTTAAACTTGTTTACTCGAATCTTCTAATTTAACTAACCAATTTCGAAGTTAACAATGATACCCAAAACTGTAAATTTCGAAGTTAAATATTCGGGTCAATTTCGTCATTTAAAACGCATGTATAACTGGAAGTACGTGATTACGATCAACGATTGAGAAAATATGAGTTGGTAAGAACTTTTTAAGCAGGATTGAGGGATAGGTATATGTATATACGTTTCGCACTGCCGATTATAATAAAAAAGCGAGGTGCACAACTAGATGTTATAGTATTCCCATATACAAAATTTGAACGTTCTACTACTAATAGATTTTGAGTTATGCCATATATATAGATACGTACGTACAGAGGCCACGAGAAAATCCCTTTTGAATCCATTTAAAATCCATTTGACAATTCGTTTTGGAAAAAAGAGTCGTTTATTCTGTCGGTTCATGCCAAAAAGTCTTCCGAACGGATTCGGAAATGGTGAAAATGCATATTTTTGATGAAATATGAGACTAGAAATTTCTCGCACTTACAGTATTTCCTTTTTACTTCGTACAAGGAAGTAAAAGCAACTTTCATCGAGCAGACAAACATATATTTGAAAACGTTCATTGACCTGCCATTTTTTTTGTATTTAAAATATTGTTTTTTTACCTTTTTTGGCCATGAAAAAATCTAAAACTGCTTTTGTGAGGTGTGACTTCTGAAATTTTTTTATAGTTTCATCAAAATTGATGTTTTGAGCAACTAGATTTTCAATGGAGTGGTCTGCCAAACCGTTAAATCTTGCCTGGCTCATTGTTGATCGAATGTAGCTTTTAGTCAACTTCAACTTTGAAAAGCTTTTCTCGCAAGAACTGAAAGACACATTGTCATAAAAGTTTTTAGCGTCAGTATAAGTTGAAGACTGATTCTTCGAAATCCATTTCAACCATAAATTTTAACACATTCAATGCAGACCAGGTTTTATCTTCGTCCTTTTTCCCCCTATGTATACGTAAAAACTTAAGATTCTTCAGAGGCCTCCCCTGATCAGAGGCCCGAGGCATTTCTCTTCCTCCTCCTTCCCTCATGGTATGCCCCTCTTTGGTTGTACCGACATCTGTCTAGAAGGTGTTGGATCAAGGCGTTTTGATTACGGAGTATCTTTGTAAATAAATTACAATTACCTCCACATCTTCGTTAATAAAAATGAATTAAATACGAAAGAGCAATCGCTAAAGGGAAAGGAAAGGGCAGAAGAAAGAAGCTAGTTAAAAGAGGTAGAAGGTGTTGGGCGTACTCGGTATTACCTCAGTTTATCGAAGTTAACTGTCACTTTTCGAAAGTTTCTCAGTTAAAGCTTTTAGTGAATTTTTACGATAAAATTCGAAAAATTGAATTTGGAACCACAGAAAGGGCTAAAAAATTCGAGTTTTCGAATACCGAAGCTTTCGCGAGACTGATAGAATTTTAAAAATGGAAGTGAAGTTGTACTAGAAAAGTTCTGTGTAAGCACATTACATGCTTCCAAAGTTTTTCTTCCTATCCATTTCTGCAGTAAAATATTCATATATTTCTATAAAAATATCATTCGTCTTCTTGGGGATATTTTCAGGCTGCATTCCTGGCAATGTTTCTTATTTACATTGGCGAAACCAGAAGTTGACCTGCCTGTTGAGTGAATTCGCAGCGTTAAGCGAAGGATTCCAGAATACTTTTACGTATATGAGAAAGATATTTTTTGAACCCCCTTAAAAACATACATAAAGAATCGGAAAGGCTTCAAATTTTAACGATTCCCGAAAGAGCTATTTTAAAAGGAGTTCAAATCAGTTTAATATGGCTTATACATTGGTAGGGATCCATACGTGGATAAGCGAAACATTTTATAAGATAATAGATGAATATACATTATATATTTTCTGTATATTTAAAAATTGAAAAAATATGTAATGGCATTCTGTAAAAATATTTAATGTTTTTTATTAGATATATCTTAAATTAAATGCATTTTTCTTTAAATCAATAACATTAAAAAGTAAAAAAAATATTTTTAAAAGCTGCATCGATTGCTTTTAAATGTCATAGTTTGTTAATTACACTCCTCAAAAGTAAAATTGCAACATCAGGAAAGAATGCTCGTAGCGTCATGCAAATTGCAGGATCGAGATTTATGAGATGGATATGCAAATGATTAAAAAACAGACACATAAAATCATTATAAACCAATTTATTCAGTATCCAATGTGGCCATATCAGGCAGCGATACAGGCCGCAATCCGGAGAGGCATGCTATTAATGAGTTCTGTAACGTCTTAAGCTATTTTTATCGACCACCTCAGAAGTTCTATGAAAAAAAGAATATTTCTAACGATCACCTCGAAAGTTCGGAGAAAAAGAATATTTCTAAGGACCACCTCGAATGTTCCCAGGAAAAGAGTATTTCTTACGCGATTCTCGCAAATATGAACGTGAACAAACGAATCTCAATTTTTTTCCCCTTGTAGTTGTCTGAAGAAGAGACATTGTTCCGTTTCTTTACATCTGTTTATAGATGCATTGTCTCAGAACACCCACTTTGAGTACCAAGTCGGAACTGGAAAGCTCTCACGGAGTTTTTCCCAGGTTTGTCATCATTATATCCAGTTTTCAATCGAGGTGTTCTCGCCAATCAAGAGACGCTTTTAGAATTACGGACAAATGAGGATTCTGGAAATCTTTCCGACACGCCCAGGACAACTTGAACAGAAACAAGGAAAGGAGTCCCAGTTAGTGAGCGAGAGAGAGTTAATTGCAGTGCAGAGAGAGAGAGAAAAAAACATTCTCTTGTGCTTTTCCAGCTTTGATAAGAGCAACAATCTTATCTCTGCCAAGAGATTCAGTGGATAGTAGCCGGGTTCGCCACTACCATACTGGAGAGCACCCTGCTCGGAACGACCACTACCGGCCCCAAGAGACAACCGCAAGGTGAGGCTGCAGCATCAGACTATTGCGCCCCGAAATCGTGCAAGCAAAGACCCAGGAGAAGTGAAGTAACTCTAAAGAAAACATTAAAATCGTTTTTCACGCATCATCTAGAAATCTGCGCCCTCCAATCGTAAGAGCAAAACCCCCAGAGGAAGTGAAGAAAATCATTGAATAGAACTTTAGAACTAAATACTATAAATAGAACGTTTTCGCGTATTCTCTGTTTTGTGTTTCCCATTTTTTTTCCTGCTGTTTGATAAGAAAAATATTTTATAAGTTTTATTTTTTTTTACATGTAGCCCAAAAAGAACCCTAATAAATTTATTTACGCTACCTCTTGTGTTGTGAATTCGCCACAGCTATATTGGCTATGTGTAAAAATGGTGGCAGCTTAAGTGGATCCTGGAGAAAGAAGTAATTCAGATGTCCCCGTTGTCTGCGTAGTGTGAGCTACAACAAAGACTGTGTCCGAAAATCCTTGAGTAAAGGACAGAAGAAAATTTTCTCTTTTGTGGACAATAGCCAGTGCATCAAGTTTCAGTGATCTATTCTGTGAGTACGCGTTTGCAGAAATTGCTGTGTCAAGTTTACTTACCTACGGTGACATCTACTGTGATTTGCGTCTTGAATAGTGCTCAGTGAAAAAATCTTACTGATTCCCTCGCAAATTACCTGTGCTTGGAAAAAAAACTGTCTTCTTAGCTTTTAGTGATATAAAAAAAAAGGAACGAACGCGTGCCGTAGTTAGCATCAAGTGCTTCTGAATTAATTAAAAAAGGGAGAAGATGTGTTTCGTCTTGCCTGCAAAACGAGGCAAGTCAGTTCGAGCATTAACCTTTATAGAGGCAATATGTACTTTATTATGGGAAATTGCTGTGTCAAATCTATGAGAAACCGAATTTTAATGTTAAGCATTGAAATTTAAGAGGCATGTGTTAATTATAAATTAACTTCTCTTTTTTTTTGTCATTAAGTATTTTAGAAATTTTCTTATTGTATTGAGCTTTGTTATCTGTTTGAACTGAAATAGTTTACTTAAAATCGCAAGCTGAAATAATTTATTTTCAATTGGCATCATTTCTTTAAAATTTTGCTAATCGCAATAGTTTTTGTCACGCATATCATAAATTGCAATGTTATTTTGTGTTATATTATTAGTTCTAAAGTGTGAAATATTTTCATAGTAAGCAGCTAATACTTTTGCAAAACTGCTTTATTGTGTGTATGATCCTAAATTTTTTCGAATTTGCAATACGTCATATCTTGGGAAGGCTATCATTCAGTATCTCATAAATCTAGCTGAGGAATTAGGTTTAGAGATACCCCCCAATGCAAAAATACAAAACCTTAAAAACCTCATTGTGCAGAGTCATCATTATGACGAAGTATTTGTCGAGGCAACGCTAGAGTCCATTATTGAAGCTCGAATCCAACAGCGTATGCTCGAAGAAGCCGAAGAGCAGAGATTAAATAGGAAAGAGAAAGTTTGAATTAGAACGACTAAGATTAATAAGGTTGACAAACTCCAATAATGTTAGAGAAAATTCCCAGAATAATATTCCGAGGTCTATAAGGAAATTGCAAAGTTTAATGCAGAGATATAATCCCGAATCATCGGATATTTCTCTTTATTTAGCGATGTTTGACCGACAGGCTCGCAAAGCGAATGTAGACGAAGGAGATTGGGTGTCACATTTGATGGCTTTACTGCCAATGAACATTGTTTCAGTTATTCTACGGGAACCGAAAGAGAAGCTTGACAATTACAGTTACGTAAAGAAAATTCTTTTACAACGTTTGAAGTTGAACCTAGAGGCTTTTCGTGCTAAATTTGTTCAGCACCAGCTGCGTGCAGGTACTTTATATAAAGATTTTGCCTTCGAGCTGAGGAATTACCTGGATGAGTGGTTGAACGGAGTGGAAGTGCGAGCTTTTGATTCGCTGAATGACCCGTCGAGCCAGGTTAGGCCCGAGGTGAAGAAAGGTGATATGTCCTCATCCTTCGGACGAGACCACATAGATGCTATGAATGCAACTTAGAGAATCATCTCCGATACCACGGCCCGCCGTTAAAAGCTACTACGGAATCTATGGAAGTCGAAAATAATTTGGATATTTTGCGTACCCCAAACATGTGGCTTGACCCATATATTAGTACTGTGAAAGTTAACGATCGAAAGATTAAAATGTTTAGAGTTACTGGATCCACTGTTGACTGAAGAGGAAGGGATCATGTAACATCGGAAATGATGTTAAAGGAAATTGTCTTGATCAAGCAACCTTTGGACCCGCAACCGGTTCAGTTGCCTCTTGCACAAGTAGAACTCGAAGGAGAAAATTTTGGGAAGCTAATCACCAAAGCAGTAATTAGCCAAGACCTCAATCAGGAATACTATTTGTGAGTAATCGAACAGCACAGTTAATTGAGCGTAATAGAAAGTTCTTTGGTGTAATAATGCAGTTTCCTCACAAGTGAAGACGCTCGGACGAGATGCAGCCGTTAACCGAAACAAAAGAAGGGATGCGAAAGTCAGAGGGTCGTACACATGAAAAAGGGAAGTTTCCCCGTCGAGCCAGCTAAGGCCCGAGGCGAAGAAAGGGTGAAGTTTCCTCACCGTTTGGACAACAGGTCAAGAAGTGAGCAAATCAAGATAACGAAAGCGGTCGTTAACCCACGAAGTGAATGGCTTCTTTAGACTTACGAAGAAAGCGGAACTTTTCTAAGGACGTTGGTTCACCAGGTCAAATTGATGCCTGGTACCCCGGAAGAAAGAGCTCGAAAAGAAAAGAAGTGTTGGAAGAGCCCCCGAAACGTTTTCATTCAAGATGTGCTGTTCTAAAATCGAAAACTGAGCATCGAAAGCGAACAGATAATTGGGAAAGAAGTGTCAAAGGAAGAAAATATTTAGCCATAAGTGGAAAATCCACAGACGTAATGAAGGCTCAGAGATGTGAAGGCGCACGAAATAAAATGAAATTTTACCTACTCCCGATAGGAGTAGAGAACTTTTACAATATTCTTCTTTGTTCGTTGTAGTAATTCTCATTTGTATATTGTGTTGCCGGTCATATTAGACTTATGTAGGATTTATTCTGATTTATACATATACATACATCAAAATATGCTTAATAGAAAACAAAAGTAACTTATACACTAGTCTGATATAATAATTTCACATTATAAAATACATGTTCAATAATCAAACGGGAACAATCACACCCTAGCATATGGTGTTTACCCCGTCACGAAACGAGTCAGTCCATCGGCATTTTATTTAGCCTGGTTTGGCTGTAGACAGCCTCAAGGCTGACACTGTACCATAAAACTAAAGATCAGAATAAATCCTACATAAGTTTAGTATAACCGGCAGCACAATATACGAATAGGAATTACTACAACAATTAAAACAAACAAACAAAAATATTGTACAAGTTCTCTACTTCTCTCGGGACCTAATTCAGATAAAATTTCAATTTATTGCGCGCGTCTTCGCACCTCCGAGTCTTCATTATGTATGTGGGTTTTCCACTTACGGCTAAATATTTTGTTCCTGTCTTTGAAACTGTTTTCCCAGTTATCTGTTCGCTTTCCATACTCAGTTTTCGATTTTAGAACAGTACATCTTGAATGGAAACGCTTCGGGGGTTTTCCAACACACCTTTCTTTTCGAGTTCTTTCTTCCGGGGTACCAGGCACCAATTTGACCTGGTGAACCAACGTCCTTTCCTTAGAAAAGTTCCGCTTTCTTCGTAAGTCTAAAAAAGCTCATTCACTTCGTGGGTTAACGACCGCTTTCATTACCTTGATTTGTCAGCTTCTTGACATGCTGTGCGAACGATGAGAACACTTCATCCTTTCTTCGCCTCGGGCCTTAGCTGGCTCGACGGGGAAACTTCCTTTTTTCATTTGTACGGACCTTCTGACTTTCGCCTCCCTTCTTTTGTTTGGGTTAACGGCTGCATCTCGTCGGGGCGTCTTCGCTTGTGAGGAAATTGCATTATTACTACCAAAAAGCTTTCTATTACGCTCAATTAACTGTGCTCTTCGATTACTCACAAATTGTATTCCTGATTGAGGTCTTGGCTAATTACTGCTTTGGTGATTAGCTTCCCAAAATTTTCTCCTTCGAGTTCTACTTGTGCAAGAGGCAACTGAACCGGTTGCGGATCCAAAGGTTGCTTGATCAAGACAATTTCCTTTAACATCATTTCCGATGTTACATGATCCCTTCCTCTTCAGTCAATAGTGGATCCAGTAACTCTAAACATTTTAATCTTTCGATCGTTAACTTTCACAGTACTAATATATGGGTCAAGCCACATGTTTGGGGTACGCAAAATATCCAAATTATTTTCGACTTCCATAGATTACGTAGTAGCTTATAACCACGGTCCCTGGTATCGCAGGGGATTCTCTGAGTTGCATTCGTAGCATCTAAGCGCTCTCCGTTTTTCAAACACATTTGACTTCCATTTGTCGGAAGTCTTTTTTTTCGCACCCTCATCACCGCGACGTATTCGATCTGTAGGTTTACCTTTCTTCTTTTCTTTAAAGTCTGCTCGTTGCTTTTAATAAAACCTGGCGGTTTTTTTATGGACCTATCTACTTCTTCATATTCATCTAATTTCTTGACTAAGTCTGCAGAAAATATTATATTCGGCCAGTCATCCACGGAATGTTCGCCAATTTCGCCGTTTACGCGACGTTTAATTTGGTCTGTCAACATTAAGTCCTTCAGCGAATCAAAATCTCGCACTTCCACTCCGTTCAACCACTCATCCAGGTAATTCCTCAGCTCGAACGCAAAATCTTTATATAGAGTATCTGCACGCCGCTGGTGCTCAACAAATTTAACACGAAAAGCCTCTGCGCTCAACTTGAAACATTGTAAAAGAATTTTCTTTACGTAACTGTAATTGTCAGGCTCCTCTTCCGGTTCCTGTAGAATAATTGAAACAATGTCCATTGGCAATAAAGCCATCAAATGTGACAGCCAATCTCCTTCGTCTGCATTCTCTTGGCGAGCCTGACACTTAAACATCTCTAAATAAACAGAAATATCAGATGATTCAGGATTATATCTCCGTATTAAATTTTGCAATTTCTTTATAGACCTCGGAATATTATTCTGGGAATTTTCTCTGACATTATTGGAGTTTGTCAACCTTATTAACCTTAGTCGTTCTAATTCAAACTTTCTTTCCCTTTCCTTTTTTAGGCTTTAGTATTCGGCGTCTTCGAGCATACGCTGTTCGATCCGAGCTTCAATAATGGACTCTAGCGTTGCCTCGACAAATTTTTCGTCATAATGAGGACTCTGCACAATGAGGTTTTTAAGGTCTTGTATTTTTGCATTGGGGGGGGTATCTCTAAACCTAATTTCTCAGCCAGATTTATGAGATTCTGTATCCTAGCCTTCCCAAGGTATGACATATTGCAAATTCCAAAAAATTTAGGATCATACACACAATAAAGCAGTTTTGCAAAAGTATTAGCTGCTTACTATGAAAATATTTCACACTTTAGAACAAATTAAATAACACAAAATAACATTGCAATTTATGATATGCATGACAAAAACTATTGTGATTAGCAAAATTTTAAAGATATGAAGCCAATTTAAAATAAATTATTTCAGCTTGCGATTTTAAGTAAACTATTTCAGTTCAAACAGATAACAAAGCTCAATACAATAAGAAAATTTCTAAAATACTTAATGACAAAAAAAAGAGAAATTAATTTATAATTAACACATGCCTCTTAAATTTGAATGTTTAACATTGAAATTCGGTTTCTCAAAACCATTCAAGGTAATGAGTAACCTACCAAATTAAACATATAAATTTGACACAGCAATTTTACATAATAAAATACATATTGCCTCTATAAAGGGTAATGCCTGAATTGACATGCCTCGTTTTGCAGGCAAGTCGAACCACATCTTTTCCCTTTTTTAATTAATTCAGAAGCACTTGATGCTAACTACGGCACGCTTTCTTTGCTTTTTTTTATATCACTAAAAGCTAAGAAGACAGTTTTTTTTCAAGCACAGGTAATTTGCATAGTAAGATTTCTTTCACTGAGCAATGTTCAAGACGCAAATCACAGTAGATGTCACCGTAAGTAGTAAACTTGACACAGCAATTTCTGCAAACGCGTACTGACAGAATAGATCACTGAAACTTCATGCACTGGCTATTGTCCACAAAAGAGGAAATTTTCTTCTGACGTTTAGTCAGGCACTTTCGGACACAGTCTTTGCTGTAGCTCACAGTACGCAGAAAACGGGGACGTCTCATTTATTTCTTTCTCCAGGATCCACTTAAGCTGCCACCATTTTTACACATAGACTATATAGCTGTGGCGAATTCACAACAGAAGAGCTAGCGAACAAAAATTTAAGATTCTTTTTGGGCTACATGTAAAAAAAAATAAAACTTATAAAATATTTTTTAAATCAACCAGTAGGAAACAAAATGGGAAACACAAAACAGAGGATGTGCGAAAACGTTGTATTAACAGTATTTAGTTCTAAATTTCTATTTTTTATTTTCTTCACTTCCCCTGGGGGTTTTTGCTCTTACGATTGGAGGGCGCAAATTTCTAGATAATGCGGGAAAAACAATTTTAATGTTCTCTTTAGAGTTACTTCACTTCTCCTGGGTGTTTGCTCGCACGATTGCGGGGCGCAAAATTCTGATGTGTTGCAGCCCACTTTGCGGTTGTGTCTCTGGGCCGGTAGTGGTCGTTCCGAGCAGGGTGCTTTCCAGTACGGTAGCAGCAAACCCGGCTACTATCCACTGAATCTCTTGGCAGAGATAAGATTGTTGCTCTTGACAAAGCTGGAAAAACAGGAGAGAATGTTTCTCTCTCTCTCTCTCTGCACTGCAACTAACTCTCTCTCTCTCTCGATGAGAGGCCTCAGAAAAACTTTCCAGTTCAAACTTGGTACTCAAACCGGGTAGTCTGAGACAATGCACCTGTAAACAGATGTAAAGGAACGGAACAATGTCTCTTCTTCAGACAACTATAAGGGGAATAAAAATTGAGATTGGTTTGTGACTGCTGGTCACGTTCATCTTTGCGAGAATTCATTATGAAATACTCTTT
>KK119726.1:423936-458808 GCA_000611955.2 Stegodyphus mimosarum | reverse complement strand
GGGAAAATCGAGGTGGTCGTTAGAAATATTCTTTTTCTTCGAACTTTCGAGGTGATCGTTAGAAGTATCCTTTCTTTAAGAACTTCCGAGGTGGTCGATAGATATAATTTAAGACGTTAGAGTCCCTTGATGGTTGCCTGAGGTAGCCTTTGCCAAGCCATGTGCACTGCTGTACGCAGATCAGCCATGGTTTACTTCCGTGGTCCTCGGTTAATGTCACATTCAATGATATCCTACAGGTATTTGATGGGATTCAGATGTGGAGAGGCTGCGGGCCAGGGTATGATGCCAAATCCTGAAATTGATGGCTATTAAAAGTATGCTGCGCAACATACGGCTTGGCATTGTATTGCTGGAATACCGTGTTGGGTGCTCGGCGACATGGGCTGTTTCGTAGAGTTCTCTGTGTCGCCACCATATATGTCGACGGCCGCTATTCTTCCACAAACAGAAACGACATTTATCCGTGAACAAAATCCGATGACGTTCTATGGCCCACGCACTATGACACTGACACCACACTAGGCGTAGTATTGTGTTCAGGAGTCAATGTTATCCCTGTGGCTGGTACCCGTGACCGTAAGTGTACTTCATGCAATCTGTTGCGTATAGTGTGTGTGGACACAGATCCATCTGCTCGTTTAGGCAACCGATTTCGGATGTCACGTGACGTTGAGAAAAGGTCTCCAATAGTTGACTGCCGAATACGCCAGTCTGTGCGCTCTGACGTGCACCTATGCACACCGCTTCTCTTGGATGTCCACCTATACCTTCCTGAATTCATCGTGGAACACAACACTGGATGATACTCACGTTGTGCCCATCACGAGTGGCTATTGTGCACAGCGAGAAACGAAGTTCATGGAGTTCGATAATACGGTCACGTTCCCCGGTCATTAATTGATGGTATTGAACTCGAAAACGTCTCAGTCATTTTCTATTCTTCTTCTAAATTTTCCAATGCTTCGTAAACACTCACATGTTGTTTATGAGAAGGCAAAGTGGCTGATCTTTATAGCCCGCATATGCGTACCACATGATCCAATGCGTGCGCAACTTTTATCATTGGCATATCCACCTCCCAACTCTGCAACTTGCAACTTGCATGACGCTACGTGCATTCTTTCTTGGTGCTGCAAGTTCACTTTTGAGGATTGTAATATGAGACTAAATATGAAAGAATAATGTCTTAACGTTGTTCTGAATGGCAGCAGACTCAATTGAAAAGTTAAACAACACATTAAAGTGTAAATTGTATTTGAAAAATGAAAAAATATATAACGTAATTCTACAAAAATAGTAAATTTTTTAATTAGTTTAGCAGTTGCAAACAGATTAAATATGAAAGAATAATATCTTACATTTTGGTTAATGACAATTAAAGTGAAGCAATGCAAAATCGCGTTTCGCGACTAGCAGCCCTCTTGGGTTAAAAATCTGATGCAGCCAGCACATGACCTCCCTGTGTGCTCATGTACACATCCGTTCTCATGATTTGATTTGAAAACCTGACATCGGTAATAGTATATCCTCTCGTCACAGAGTGTTTCGGAGAACAAATCAGTGATTCGCAAAATTTTTAAAAAGCAGCGTATTTTTAGAATTCCCGATACAGGATTATGTGTTGCCCTATATTTCTTTTTTGCATTTGCTACATTATTTGCACCTGCTATGCGGTTTCTTTAAAAAATAATACATAGCGCCAACATTTAGTGGCAGCATCTTCTTAACAGAAAAGCGACTGGACACAAAAGCGAAACAAACGACAAAATTGAGAGATGAGGGTAATAAATTTATTTACTTCGTAATGGCAGCTCATCTTCATAATGTACTTATTCCCATTGCATTTATTGGGTTGATCGGAAAGTCATGTCGTATTTTGCTAACAGATGTGGTTAGTGCGTTTTTTGGAATAGAAGCATGATGCGCACGCACCTGACTGAAATACTATATATGGTCACACTTCTAACCCGTTTAATAAACAGAAAATTGTTCGATTCGAATGAGTTGGATAGATTTTATACGGAGATGAAAATGGACGAAAAACTGTTGGTTTTCGCTATGTTTTGCCTTTTTGTTTCCGCAAAGGCAAGAATGTGACGCAAGCTTGTGAAAAGTTGCGTAAAGTTTATGGGGGCGATACTCTAACGCTACACCAGCACCAGCGCTGGTTTGCGAAATTCCGTTCTGGCGATTTTGATGTGAATGATGCGCCTCGGCCAGGAAGGCCATTGGAGACAGACGATGACGAAATAAAGGCAATGTTTAAGTCTAACCCACGGTACATGACACGAGAGATAGCAGAGGCACTACACATTGCTCACTCAGCCGTTCACAACCATTTTAAGAAGCTCGGATTCGTAAGCAAGATTGAAGTTTGGATTTCTTATGAGGTGAAGGAAATCCATTTGGCGAAGCGTTTGAGCATCTGCCATTCCCTTCTTAAGCGTTAAGAGAACGACCCTTTTCTGAAGGGTATGGTCACTGGTGACGAGAAATGGCTTGCGTACAATAACATCACACGCAAGTGGTCTCGGAAACAGTGCGATGAACCGCATCAAAAGCGGCCAGAACTCGTGAATCGTAAAGGCGTTGTGTTTCACCAAGACAACACAAGACCACACACGAGTTTGGTTACCCGCCAAAAGCTGTTGGAGCTTGGTTGGGATGTGTTGCCCCACCCATCCTACTTGCCTGACCTTGCACCTTCAGATTGCCATTTGTTTCGCTCTTTGGAGAATTCCTTGAATCATAAAATATTTGATTCCGATGAGACTATAAATCGGCACCTTGTACAGTTTTTCGCTTCTACCAGCGTGGAATTACGAACCTTGTTGAGCGATGGATAAAGGTCATCGAACAAAATGGTCAATACATTATTGATTGAATTCTTATTTTTATGGGAATAAATCACCTTTGAAAAACATAGTAACAATACGACATGACTTTCCGATCAACCCGATAGCACAATTCCAAGAATATATATTATGCTTATAAATGTAACATATTGTTTTTAAACATATTCTTATTTTAAATAATAAATATCTCAGAAGTTTTGGATTATTTCAGAGTATATTTTTTTTTACGAAAACCTGTTTGGAGCTTCAGGTGAAGTATCACTTCCTGTATGAATGCTGCTATTTATGTTTTTAGCCTTGGCAATAGGGTAAGTGTTGTTAGGCGACTGCAAACTATTCTAATCGAAAGTTTGGTATTTTTAACCGTAACTTCTTCAGAAAGTTTTGCCATTTCAGAGTGATTTCTATTGTTTACAGTGCTTCGAGAATTGGTTCAAATGCATGCAAAAGGGTACTGATATTCATGGAGAATATTTTGAAAAACAATAAAACCAGTTTCGATCATAAACATTTCTTTTTTTCTTTATTAGGCTAGAAACACAAATAGCACCCCTCGTACATCCAAAACCTAACACGTTGTTCCCATTGATATAAAAGTCTTTAATACTAAAATTGAAAACTTTTAAATTACATTTTAATACAGTTTTTAGTTTAAAAGTGTTACCTGCTTCAAGTAAAGAACTATAAGGTATTTCTCCCGCCTTCTTAGCATGCCTTCAGGGTGTAATGGTCAACACACTCGGCGATTATTCGAGAGATTCGAGTCTCGGCGAGGGCATTGCTCATTTTTCACGTCTCTCAGCATCAAAACTCGTAATGTCTCTACAGTGGCGCCCGAGCTAAAAAAGGTGGTGGCTGATGATTCTCCACCACCAGGATTTCGTGATTGCGTCCCCTAATCCCCTGTCGCCCTTTAAAAGAGGGAGTATGTAAGGTATTTCTACCACCTTCTTAGCATGCCTTTGTGGTCTAATGGTCGGCACACTCGGCACGTATTCAAGAGGTTCGAGTCTCGGCAAGGGCACTGCTCATTTTTCATGTCTTCTGCTTCAAAATAACTCTACAGAACCACTTCCGTTTGTCCAGTTTTACCCAAAAATCTAATCAACTCTATATGAATGTAGAAAGCTTAAATACAGAAAATGGGAATTTTTAGAAGTTTGATGTAGAAGTTATCGAGAACCAAAATATCGTCCCACGCATAAAAACACAGGTATCATTAAAAAAAAGATTGGGAACATAAGTATGAGGATCCTAATACGTACTTATTCACAAAGAACTCAGTCTTAATCTGTTGAGGTATACGAGAAATAGTACATAACCTGTGAAGAACTGTGTGAGACTAGCACGGTAGGTCTTGATTTGCATGGTAACTTTTGGCAATAAGCAAAATGTCCTTCGTCCTACCTGCCTCCGACCTCTACTTTGCCAATTTTGTAGCAAGATCATCAAAGTTGCTCTTTTAATGTGAAACCAATGATGTTTAATAGTTTGTTCTAATAATTCCGTTAGCTTGATTGGGCAGAAGGTCCGTGGCTCCGTTGCCTTGAATCCCTGTATGAGTGGGAATCCATTTTAGAGTGAGTCTTTATGAAACAAGCATATATAGAAGCTGTTTTTAAATTAAATACACCAAGAGACTCCTGCTGTTTTGTTCTGCAATAGCCGCCACACTTGACGTTGAATCGCTGAGTATGGAGAGTTCCTGCTGCTGATATGTGTAAGTGTACCTAATTGCAGCGTGGATAGCTAGAATCTCTTCTTGGTATACCTGTAGAGACATTAGGTTTTTTGGAAAGCAGGAAAGGTGTGAAAAATGTGCAACGCCTTCGCCGGAAATCGAACCACGGACCTCTCGGTTACGCATCGAGTGTGCTGACCACTACACCACAAAGGCATGCGAAGAAGGCGGAAGTAATACCTTATATACTCCCCCTTTTAAAAAGAGCGACTGCGGATTAGGAGCCCCAATCGCCAAATCCCGGTGGTGGAGAATCATCATCCACCACCTTTTTTTTTTAGTTCGGGCGCCAGTGTAGAGACATTAAGTTTTTTTTGAAAGCAGGAGAGGTGTGAAAAATGAGCAACGCCTTCGCTGGGAATCGAACCACAGACCTCTCGGTTACGCATCGAGCGTGCTGACCACTACACCACGAAGTGATGCGAAGAAGGCGAGAGAAATGCCTTACATACCGAGTCGTTCAGTTCTATTTTCCTCTTCCACTCAAATATTACAGAGTCATTTTCCAGTCCACAGAAGACGCTGGCCGTGCCGTTCTCTATTTTGGAGTTATCTATGAAAGGGTTATTATTGCTACCTTGAATTGTTTCGCAGTTCATGTTGATGCCGTTTGAGAGATTGAAAGCAGCGGGATTAAACACATATGTATACCTATGAATACCTTACCTACGTTTATAGGTAGGGGAAGGTAAATAACATTATCTGGAAATCTGTTATGCATCTGTGTTCTTTCATCACTGTAAATCTCCTTGACGGGTTCTTGATTTTTTAAACCTGAAATATTCCTTGAGTTGAATTTTTTATTTCATTCTGGCCTAAAGACTTGGTTACATAAGTTCATACCAGTCCTTATTATTGTAAATATCTGTAAATATTTAAATCCTTCTTGTTGCATTTTTTATATTGTTATTTGTACTAGTGTATGATTTATTTACTTGTTGCTTTTAGGAGGATGATTTTAGAGTTTATTTTGTATTTGCGACCATATGTTTCTTAGATAAGTGAATATTTCTTAATTTTAAGGGAAATAAATTTCAAACTGTAAAAATAGCTTGAATAGAATATAGAATATCGACATATATGCTCTTCGCAGGTCTTACTGACCGATTTTTTTGAAGTTTCCAGAAGCCCGTACTTCACTATATCCCTGCACGTGTTACACTATATAAATACGGTTACGATAGCTAGGATGTGTTCACTTTTTCAAGTTCTCTTCCATAACGTGAGCCTCATCAAAGAGTTTTTACTCTAGATAAAGTGTTCACAGACATCATCACGAGGTTTCAACAGCTATATACTCTCGTTATACATTTTGTATTCCACCAAACTTTCGAATATTAACTAAACCGTGATTACAGTGACATTAATACGAAAAAAATTCCTCTTTAGGCGATAAATATTTCAGAGTTTTATCTCCGTTACGGCTAGGGAAATCGGAACAGGAATGTGAAAGCGCGGTCCTTTTGAATGTTTGCAGTTTATTCTATAATGCAGCTCTACAGAACATTTTGTAATACTACTGCTCAATCCTCTGCATTGTTGTTAAGTGTTGCTATTTGTAAAAAGTGTCTTCTAAATAAAAGATACTTATAAGAACTGCAACTATACATTATATTTATTTTTAGAATGATTCCGAGGCAGTTTAACGAATGTTTAAAATGTAAAGAGTACTTTTTTTAAATTCTCGATCTAATACTTTTTTGTTCTGGGCTATAAGTCAGCATCGTGATTTCCATGACAGAAGACCTTTTCATAAAATGTTCAAGACTTCACTTCCGCTGCTTTGCAGATTATGTCAATCGTGATCGGTTTGAGCGTAAAAAGAGTTTTTTTCAAGAGACCAGAGATACAATATGTATAGCTGAAAATTCAGGGAATTTTGCAAGAGTACGTTGAAAAGGTATATATGCAATACCTGTACCAGTCTTAATTATTTCAAGGAATGCAGTGGTACTTTTCGAAGTACGACTTGTTGTTTTGTCTTGATGTAGTTTCACTCTCTGAAAACCATTGGGATAAAGAAATGGAGTTTCTTCTGTAAATATTGGACGTAAAACTTTCTCTTGATAGTACGCTAAGTTGATTTTAAATGTTTTTTCCACTTTTCTCATTTTAAATTTCCCATTGTAAGAGACTCCTACGACAATTATAAACTTCTTACTGAAACTTTCTTTGTATTGACGGGTCCAAGTTTTTAAATTTGTTTCTGATCACTTTCCATAATAAATAGACCTTTTCATCTTGCAGTCATTTAGGATAATCAATGCTTTGTGAAGGTCTGGCTAAATAGTTTTCATACAGGATTCTAGAAACAGTTCTGCGCTGAGCCACGTGCCTGGGTAAAATCTGGTGAAAATTACGCTTTTAGTTTTTTTAGGCTGTAAATCTTTGTTTATTATTTTATTTATTGTTGTTGCAGACGTATTTGAAGACTTTGGAATTGATTTCAGCTCTGGCATATTTTTTCTTGTTACCAATTATTTAACTTTATAAACATTCGGAACAGTACGTATCTTTTCGGGTATTCGTTTGGAGTTGTCTCTTAATGTAGATGTAATGATTGACGGTTTTTCCCTTTCCAATTAATGATCAACCGAGGAAGCTACGCTGCCACACCAAACCCAAGAATTGAATGACGATAATAAATTAGAAAAAATGGAAAGCGCTAATTGCTGATTAGCGGAAGCCAGTCAACACAGTAGTACCTGAGGTTGAGTTACTTAATCAGCCGTGAGAATAGCAGTTTCAAGAAAGTTAGCTGAATTATAATTTATTCTGTATGAGATTAATTATTAGTCAGTATTGTGCTATTAGTGAATTTTAAATATTTGTAAACATCTGAATCCCTTCTGATCGTATTTTTTTATCTGTAGTGGTGTAGAGCTTTGTATTGCTTATTTAGTATTTATTGTTTTTAGATGGATATTTGGGGGTTCATTTAGAGTTTAATTTAATTTGTAGCCACATATCTTGTATTTAAGTGTTTATTTGTTACGCAGAGTTATAGATTTTTAATTATGAGTGCAACAAAAATGGAGTTGTAAAGAATTACGTTGTAATTATGAAAAAATTGTAGGAAATGAACAGAACACAAGATATAGGCGTTTTCGTTTCTAACCGGCCATGCACGAAGTTGGGATATTTACTGATTTCTCGCCAACTTGGTAATTTTCTGGAAGGTTTGCGAAAAACAATTTTGTAGCCCTACGACCGATTCTTCCAAAAGTTTCCAGAGCTTATGCTATAGAGTGTAAATACAGGTCGAAGAATTAAAGAGTTCAATGATGAGTCAGCTATAATATTTTATGCCAAGTAT
The DNA here is from genome assembly GCA_000611955.2 of Stegodyphus mimosarum. Classification (NCBI taxonomy): domain Eukaryota; kingdom Metazoa; phylum Arthropoda; class Arachnida; order Araneae; family Eresidae; genus Stegodyphus; species Stegodyphus mimosarum. The sequence continues at coordinate 450,893 of KK119726.1, read as the reverse complement.
TAAAACAAATTTCATCAGCATATCAAGCCCAGCCTTCACATCCAATAATAGCGAACTTTTGTCGAATTAGAATCTGTGATTTTGTGCAAACTAGTTTATATTTGTAAAATTCAAAGTAATAATAATACAAAAAAGAATTAAACTCAAATCGAGTACACTTTTTTTAAAGGCTATTTTTGAGGTACAAATCTCCCTCATAAAACTAGGTTTTGCCGATTCCGCTAGCGTGTTGTGTAGCGTCTCATTAATAGTTATCCCCCGCTACTAGATAGTAAAGTATAACGGCCGCGTTAAAAACTGCTTGCTGAATTAGATGTTAATTAAATATAAGGAAAACATTAAGAATTTCCAAAAATAATAGATTACGATTATAATGATTATAATCAGATGTTAAATATAAACAAAACATTAAGAATTTCTAAAATTAATTGGTTACACAAAATTTACCTGACTGAAATTACAGCTGATTAATAAATATCTGCCGCTTAATAAATACAGAAAACGATGCTTAATAAATTTCAAGACGATAAAAACTTTAAAGTAAAATATAAAAGAAAATTTTACTCTAAAGGCTATTTCTGTTAGCTTGATTCACACTAAAAAGTTTGAAATAAAATAATTTAATGACTTCTTGACCACAACACTCAAAAAAGGCAGTTTCTATTAATATCGTTGTATTTATTGAAATATAAAAATATTAAAAGCAATTTTTTATTGCAGAATTTTATCGTTAACTATATGTAGAAATTAAGTTTTAAAGAATCTCAAAGTTGCAGTTGAAAGAAACCAATCTAGAGAGTCAGCAGTTCGTTCGTATTTTTTTCTATCCTACTGCTCGTTCGAAACTTTCCGCTATTCGCTGCATACGCGCATACTCCTCTTGATTTACACGGCACTCCTGGTTTTTTTCGGTAAGGTTATATGCTACACAAGGTTTGCTCTTTTCGACCGAGATCAACTAGCATGGTGACGTCGACATCCTTAACAAGTAAGTCTGAGCAAACAGGTAATATACATCACTGTCTCGAGCGTCGAAAGGAAAAAGATTTAACCTTGAAATAGCAACTTTGCATTCTAATGAATTTGTTGTAAATTAAGGTTATTGATAGAGAGCGGTCAATCATAATAAACCTGTTCAATTCATTAAGCAAATATTTCTAATTCGATCCCATAAAAGTGCAGTTTTGCCCATTTCTAGTAACATTCGTCTTCATTGCTAAGTGATATTAGCGATTTAGGTGTCACTGAAATTTCAACAACCGGGTTCTTTTCCTAATGAGCGCTTCTTTTCTTTCTGATAAAAGTATGTTGATTTATTTGTTTTCCCCCAACAGAACGGCATGGTGGAGCGAGGGAAGTACAAAAACAATGTGCTGTTGATGTCCGGTGGCAAGAAACATCTTTTCTCTTTGCGGTCGCCCAAGTTCCGAGAAAGGCTAGAAGCTGCGATCAGTGGTGCCCACAGAGCTTCTCAGATAGCCCTGCAGAAAGCTGACATCGCTATCTCCAGGTACCTGACTTCGAATTATGAATTGCATTTTGCAAATGTTTCATGCAAATGTATTTAGCGAGTGTTTCTAGAATGTACTACATTTAGCAAGTATTTCTCATTCACTAGGTCTCACCAGTCGGTGCCGTCTTAACAGCATTATGGGCCCCGGGTATACCTGAGTGTTGAATCTCTGTGACAACAATCAACCTATTAACGGAAGTCAGCTGACACAGATTAGTATGAGACGCCCGGGCAAGTGCCCAACGGGCCCATGGGTTAAAATAACACTAACACTACTACGATATAAAGAAATAAATAACATACAGGTTTTCCTCTTATAACACGATTTCGCTCTTAACGGTAAGAAAACTGAAGAAAATGCCATACAGTAAGGCAACATGGTCTTATAGCACGGTAATGAATATACTTACCACTAGCTGAATTGCTGTACCGCCTGTCATATGTCTATCAGCAATTGGATCAATTGGTGGAGCATTCTATTATCGCTAAGCTTAGCCAAAAATCTCTATAGAATATTAAAATTTGTAGCGTAATTTATAAAGTGTTATATTATTATACTTTATCACTTTAAAACGTTACTTCGGAAGATAGGTATTTGTGACTTGTGGTTATTAAAGAGACTCTGTCAAGACTTTGCTGAGTGATTTTTTTTAGATTGCTTTTAGATTTTCTCAGGTCATTGCCCTGTAGTCTATGAGAGTTTTAAGTTTGTTTCGTAGTAGCTTACTCTTTTGGAGTTATTTCAGCCATACCTGGGCATTTTCAGCTGTGTACGACCGGAAATGTAGATCTTTGATGATTTCACACGCGAACAAATAGTGATCGATGGTACCTGTTGAGCCGCATATGCATGAGTCTGTGTGGAAAGCTAAACTGAAGCGAAACAGATAGGCTCCAAAAGGGCCATGCGCCGTCGGGAAATATGTCATTGCTCTGCCTGTAGTAGTTAATTCCCTTAAGAGCACTAGGAGGAAGTTAAATGCCCTCCTGCCTATTAGTTCTAAATCTTAGCAAAATTTGTGGAACAATGCTCCACAGGGAAGACGCACATATGACTTTATCCCAATGTAAGCTTCGCATCTCTGTACTCGAATCCTTCATTAAACTTCTGTATAACAGGATACTGGCCCTTCTCCACATATTTCTGCGCAAGATATATGGCGGAACTCCGATATCTGCATATGTGGAGAATAGGGAACTCCTGATCATAACATTGTTTCCTGCCCCTTATCTGAGGATATTCACATAAAATCCCCACGAACTGATCTCCTGGCATTCCAAAGGTTTCTAATTAAAGATAAACGTCAGTATCCAAAGTTTCAAAAAATTATGCAACGTCTTTCTTCCTACGGCCTAAATCAATGTCAAGTGTAAGTCCTCTTACTGCATAAATTTAGTGAAATTTACATGCTGTGATTATGGACAAAATGACTTCACTCCTGAACTTTATAAACTGAAGTAAACCTTTATATTTGAAATCACCATGGACACCCACCTCTTTAGCATTATTATTACAATTCATCGTAATAACATTGTGTTTCCAGTACTAATTATAATTATATAGTTATGTTTATCTGTTAACTAATTCCTTTTATCTCCAATTTTTGTTGCACCAAAACAGATGTTCAATTTAATTTGTGTATTTGAAATTGTATTCAGACTATACTGTAATCTCTTTATGTCCTAAGCCATTATTTTTAATAAATACTGGATACGGGGCGTACGGTGGGATTGCAAGATGTACCATAATAGGAAAACTCTAGACCAGTTGGAAAGCTTCAATCTATGCAAATTCTTATAAAACTTGGCAATTTTCCACCTTTTTTAAGGGTTACTCAGTGAAGTCATTACAAGTTGACCTATGGTACATCGCCGGTGTCCCCCATACTTTTATCTGTACCTTTATCTGCCTGTATCTGCCACAGGAACATAAGGCCCTGTTCCAGTCTTGATTTAAGATGTGATAATGAAATTGGCAGAGGGATGGCTGGAGCAAGTTGTCCATTTGCACTATGTCTTGCCAGTTGGTCGGCTGCTTTATTGCCCACTGTGCCTACATGGGCGCGTGTTCAGTGAAGCTTGGGACGGGTTTCCTCTGGGAAATAGAATAGTAAATGTTGAAATTCCCTTAATATTGGCGAACGGCTCAGTGCGATTATTGCCTGTAAGCTTGAAGCACTGTCAGAAATTATAACACTTTTTTCTTGTTGTTTGCTAGTAAATTTCACAGCTGCTCTAATGGCTAACAATTCAGCTTGGAATACAAAATTTGTACTGTTAAGCTTTGCCTGCCATGTTTTAAAGAGTAAATTCATTTTAGTTTTTGACCCGTCCGTATAGATTCGGATTTGGAAATGGTCTGTTGGAGTAAACATTCTAATAGCCTTTAATGTATGTACATACTTAGATATTGTGATATTATTCAATTTGCAAAATTAAGTTACGTATTATGCCATCGTTTGTAGCACCTAGTAACGACCTATTTATTTATACATACAAAAATAAAATAAATTCTAGAACACCCATGTTCTCTCACACTGAACTTTTTTTGAAATTCAGTCGTGCCCATCATTGCACAATATGTGTCTAATACTGCGTGTGTTCGGTGTATATTGCATACATTATGTAATAGATGTAACCGAACTCATGCATTTTGTAAGAACATTTTTAAACATTTTTTTGGTATATGATACTAATTAGCTCTGTCGTTTTTAAAACTAATTATGGTGAAATTATATTTCAGTCCCAAATTTTATCTGAAATTAAGGAAAAACCTTTTAGAAGAATATTTATTTTTTGGAAATAAAAATACAAATTGTGAATCGTTTGTTAAAAATACAAAAGGCATCTCAAAATATTTAAATTTAAATCATTCAACAGTGAGAACCATTAAAAAATATTTTGCTTTCAAAACCTTTTGGAAAGCATCCCTTCATTTTGTATTTGTTGTTAGTCTCCTGCAGCATCCACACAACACAACATTTTCTAGGAACGTATCATACGTATTATAGGAGGGAATGAGTGGAAGCGTAGACTGGACTGTTGCTGCACAATCTTGCAAATAGAGCTATTGGCCGTTCAAGCAGCAATAAGCTATGCTAAATAATCAAATTCGCTGAAACAACCTTATATTTGGCTTACATTTACAAAAAACACTCAATCGATTTCGAGGGCAGCTACAGGTCCCTTCTCATCAGGAGAACAAAATATCTAGAAAGGGAAAGAAAGCTGAGTAACGGCTTTATATACTCTTGGGTAGAACAACGCGTGAGGAGGCAACGCCATCTATCGGGAAAAATAATCATCAAGAATTATGTTAATAGAATTTTAAAAGCGCTAGGAAGGACTGGATTAGACTTAAAATCGTTCACTAAACTGCTAAATCTTTGTGAATATGAAAAGCCTCAAGAAAATCCAATTCACCAACGGAAGAAGCCTTTTGGATAATTAAGCCTTTTTGCAGATCCAAAGTCAAAATTATGATTAAATTTCCAACTATGATACGCTATTGAAGACTTGTTAATTTCGCCCTTTCGGACATAAGACTCATGTTCCTTGATACGAAACTTTAACGCTCTTTTTGTTTGGCCAATATATCTCAAGCCACACTGACACGATACACTATAAATTCCCCAAGAATTAAAGTCAGAAACAGAATCTTTTAGAGTCGAACCGTGAATTTTATTGATAGGGGAGAAACTGACCTGAAAATTGAATGTGTGGAGTATCCGTGCAACCTTATAACTAACAGAAGGATAAAATGGAAGCACGACAAAGTCATTAATATTCTTCTTGATGATCATCAAAAGGTTAAAATGAAGTGACACGCTTTAAAAACTTTTTATTGATAGAACTTACATTGAAGACAAGAACAATCTAATACAGAGGTTTTCCAACTTTTTTGCTCCATGCAAACCTTTCACCATTGCTCGACTACCATTGCCCCCCCCCCATTCCAAAACTCGAAAAGTACATAAACATTTATTTAGCTTGAATTATTTTTTAATATGGTTTATAAATTAAAACAAGAAAAACTATTAAAAAATTTTTAAAAATACCAAAATTTGAATAGAAGTAGTTTTTTTCCCCCATAACGTAAAACTTAATACTTAACAGATAAATAAAAGGCTGATCGCATCCCCCTTGAGACTCTGAAATTCTCCTTGGTAGAAAAGAGATAAGAAAAACATTTTTAATTAAGCTATGCTCAAAATATTTGGTATGGCCAAAAGTTGTTTGACAGATGTTATCCTATATTGGAAAAGAATACGGAATTTTTTAAATATTTGCAATGATTTTACACTAAATTTTTAAAATACCGTATTACCCCCTCCTAGCTAGGTTCTGCAAATTTTAAAAAATATTCGCATAACTTTTCCCTTCCCAGGGCTAGTTTATTGGGATATTTTAGTTCTTAAATTATTTTTATTTTTATTCAGTGTATTCAAATAGTACTTGCCTTTTTTTAACTAGCATTTCATCCACTTTATTTTCCCTCGCATTTATTATTTGAAACGTATTTTGTGCAGATTCGCGTATCAGCTACGTGATCGTGGCAGATGCTCTCACACTTAAGAAAACTGCCAAAGGTGTGATTTCTCGTTACTTCTTCATTTACGTTCCAACTCATTGTAGGCTTATCAACTGCCGATGTGTTCGAATGATTCCTGTAGGAATGTAGTTTTCTTTTAAAGAAATAACACCGTAATAGATACAAGTAGTTTATCCATGACTACCCTTTTCTTTTGTTATCTTCATACTCTAACCGCGTCCTTCGGAAATAAAATTACTCCGCCCCTCTCGATTTTTGGACGATAAAATTAGTTTAAAAAAAAAAAAAAAGAAAATACGCGAGGCTGTATGGTATTTATATTTTCCCCCTTCCTTCGAGACTAAAAACAGAAATTTAGACTAAAAACAGAAGTTTTCATTGCAGTTTTTTAAAAAGTTTTCAAGATTAATTTAATCTGTGATTTGATTGTTGGGGAAAGAAGGTTCGTATCATCTAACTTGTGCGTGCTTCTGTGTTTGTCTATATGTAATAGGTGATATTAAATATATTTCAGGACAGCGACAGCCAGAGGTAAAGCGGAACAAGCGGACATCGCCGCCAAGCACTCTAGAGCGGAATCGGACATCGCCAGATTAGTCGCCAAGCAGTTCGCGCCGGAATTCCAACAGCCAGGTTTGTAACTGAAGTATGCTCTACTTAATATTGCAACGCTAAAGAATTCCACTCAGTAACCGATGGAGAGTAGAGTCGAGTCAACACCCGATTAACGGGGTTGCGGATTAACTGATGTCTGCATAAAAAATAAACATTTTTCTTATGGTGGAACGATGAAAAAATGACCAACACAGATCATGAGCGTAAAACAAGACGGTCTTCTACCAACAAGTGACCTAGCTCTCATGTGCTGGCCTCCGCCCGTAAACCAAGATAAAACCAATGAAACTGACAGCTAAGGATCGGATGTTGATGACATATGCTTGGCTTTTTTTTTTTTTTTTTTTTTTTTTTTTTTTTTTTTTTTTTTTGAGTATTTTTCTCTTTTGAAGCATTTTTTGAGCATTTTTGGGGCTTTTGAGGGTATTAATTTGGGCATTTGAGAATGTTTATAGGCACGCTTTAGTCATAAAACTGAAAATAAAATTACCCTTGAAATAACACTGTCTCAACTCCAATGAACTCGTTTTTATTAGGCAGACATATCTTATCCACAGAAAGGTCATTTTGTGACCTATTAGTTCTAGCTGTTACCACAGACATTTTTCATTAGGTAGGAATGTGAATTTTTTCATACCATCATTTTTTAGTTCTCTGAGACTTTTAGTGCATGCTCATTTCCATACTATTAATGCAGAGGGAAAAAACTACATCACAGACACATTCTACGAGGTATACACCGACAGCTATATGCAATACGATTTTCTACCTCTACAAAATCTCCTTTGTTTTCTTTATTTTTCTTTATATTTATTTCTTTATTTTTTGCTGAACTGGTATAGTCCGCCGGCGGTAAGCTGGCAAATGACCTTGGATCTTACCGTTTTTAAAATGGGACTATCGGATTAGAAATGGGCATGAATGCAAAAGAAGTTCGGTGACCATTCTTTTCGGAAGAAAAAATAAAAATCAAGTCACAGGTATGTATAATTTTTTGGGTTTTAATCCCTTTGTCAGTGTTTATCAAGTGTTTATTTTTTATACTATTATTTTTTTTTTATTTTTGAGATGACTTTTTTTATTTTTATCTATTTATTTATATTTTTTTATTGAAATATTTATTTATTTTTGGGGTTTTTCACTTCTAAATGCATTTCCCGGTTATTTTTAAGACATTTTCAATTAATTTGTAGGTCATCAAAATCCGGGCCCTGTTGATAACATACTACTCGAAAAGCAGCAGCAGGTAAACAAACACAAAGAAATTATACGAAATACGAATTACTTATTACATTACCAGATTATTACATTAATTATGCCACATTACCAGAAATATACTACTATGTAATCCTGAAGAAGACTTATCGTCTCTCTCAATGGTCACTATTATATTTTAAGCATAATATATTATTTTAAAAAAGCTGTTCCAGTGATCTCATTTGGCATATGTCAATTGAAGCGGTACTATTTCACATCCGCAATAGTCATCATTTTGCTACTGTAATCAGATATAAAACAAAACCGATAACCATCCCTATTTTTCGTTCGCACAAACGCTGTTCTGATGTCTCTCACAGTCTAGAAATTTCGTCCCATTTGTTGATATATCACCACCCAGATTCAACTAAGTGACGGAGCGGTATTGCGGGTGTTGTTCTTCTCATACCGGATTTCCTCGCGTATTTTGTTCCCTAGCATTTAAGGCCAGTTTTTCTGAAAATTTTAAAATATTCGCATAGTTTTCCCCTCCCTCAATGTGTTCAGAGAATGAGCTAAATTTTAAAATGAATTCGTCCATGTAGGGATTGTTTATCTTACTCACAAAGATAAACCCTCGCAAAGTACCTGCGAAGATCACGCCGAGCCTCTTCCTTCTAGCTGCCGAATTTTATGCTAGCCTTGTACAAGAATCGACCCACCACTGTGAACAAAACGCGAACCCACATTCAATCTACGGTTCATTTGAGTCCACTACACATAAGACTTCTCTTATTGTTTATGAATGATATGAAGCGTAAGGAATATAAGAACGAGTGAGATTCAAATTACAGGAAAATAGAAATGAAGACACCTGATTAGGTGCTGTAATGTTACTATTCCAGGTATTCTTATTAGAATGCGAGTTTCTTTTAAAGAAATGATTTTCTGATAATTATCTAAAATTTACCCATAACTACTTTTGATTTGTTATTATCTTATTGATTCGAGGCCGTTTAGTTAATTTTTAAAGGGCAAAGAGTATTTTTTTAATGTTCGATATGATATCCTTTTTTCTGGACTTTTCTTTCTGGATAAGTCTACATCATGATTTTTATGATAGAAGACCTTTTCCTAAAATGTTCAGGAGTACTGATTTGCATTCCTCTTCCACTGCTTTCCAGGTTCTATTAGTCGTGGTGGATTTCCGCTTAGAAGGAGCTCTTTTCGAGAGACAAAAGGCAAATATTCCATAGATGAAGCGTCACAGAACGCCGTCTGTGTTTGTAGGTAGTTACACAGATATCGTTCACAAGAACAATAACGTTCAATAACACAAATAAAAATTTCAATCAGAACGATACCTATTAATGGGCATAGAATGAAACAACTGCCTCTGACTGAATGATTTCTTCGAGAATTTTCTATGACCAGAAATTTTCTGTTGTGTTGACTAAAGAAGGTTCTAGAAAATGCGATTATCTCCTAACCCGAATTTCTGGACTTTTCAATGACATCAGTTCATTTTATTATTATTATTATTATATTATTTTAGTAATGGGTCCATACTATGACAGTCTAAAATCATGGACTAATTAATAGCTCATATTACGGACGTACTATTGATTCATATTACGCACTTTCAAAATACAATTTTGTCTTGTGGACCCTTGGGATCCATATGGACCCCAAATGGAAAAGGCTAATTTACGGCAAAAATCTGCCATTTTACCGAGAAAAGATAATTAATTTCACGACTGTTGGAGAAGAAATTTGCAGCTCATATTGCCATTTTCGATTCTAGTTTTACTCTAAAACAGTTTTAAGAGAAATAACTTTCTGTTTTTGATTTGTACTCATCAAAATGTAAAGAAATTGAAGAGCTTCACAACGGTCGTTTGAAGCTGGCAAATCTCTCCATCTTAAAAACAGATTCTTATTCCAATTCCAAACAATTCTTTGTTACATTTTCTGGTGGAGTAAAAGAAACATTAGGAACATAGGACAGCTTTTTAACACAAAAAACAAAGCATTAATTACGATAAGCCTTTCAGTTTCACTAAGTGGCACACGTGTTCTAGCTTTACCAAAACTTTTTATCTACTTCAAATTCATCTAGATGTAGAAGCAGTTTCAGAGATCTCGATCCATCCAAATTCGTCTGTTTTTCCATTTTTATGATTTCTCGTTATGTTTTTTTCGATGAAGAAGTTTTTAAAAACTTAAAAACTTTTTATTTTTAGAACTTTTTAAAAGTTTTTGTATGATTAGAATTATTACTCCGCTTGAACATACCTTTTGATTTTTATCTTTTCTGTCAGTAGCGTATAATGAATCAGAACACTTGGATTTAATATGCCCGAAAGAATACTTTAAATTTAGAAAATAGAAAATATTTTTACACGCTTAAAACAAGTGAATACGATTTACTTATTTTAATGTTTTAAGAAAGCTGAGTTTGACTTGACCTTGCAGCACCGGTATTATATCACTGTCGGTTCATTCCGCAGCTTCGTTGCAGCTTAGTCGACTTTGAGCGTTACGCAGAGAAATAGTGAATTTGGATTCTGAAAACTCAGAATTACGAGTCATCCACAGACTGTGAGAAAGCTTTGGACGTGAAGGTGCATCTTCTGAAACAACAGTTTGCAAAGAGAATGAAGAAATTTGAGGACCCAGATCCGACAGAACATGTTTACGTTCCGATGTTCGAATGGCGCCGAAATCGATAGTGTATTTTCGTTTCTAAATAACTTAATAAATTCCGCTACTAATATTTTGTCATATTAAAGTGCTGTTATTCATTAAAAAATAGTACATAAAAATATCTGAAAACGAAAAAGTATAAAAGAACTTATAGGATAACGTAATGATATACGTAAAGCAAAATGTACCACCGACAGATTCCATTACAGACAAATCCAAAAATTTTCCTTGCTGATTTTTCAAAATTAAGGTCCTTAAAAATAATGGAACTATATTTTTTAGAAGGAAAATTCTTTTTGTGGGAAAAAAACTGTTAAACGGTATCTACCCCCACATCATCGGGGTCTCCCTTGATCATTCAATGTAACATTTTTAACATTGTGCTCTTTGTTGGAAAAATTAATAGTCCAAATTGGCTTTGTTCCTGAAGGACTATTGTTTCCGTTTTGCGATTTTGCGTTAGAAATATTAAAAGTCTGAATCACTTTTCAAACTGTTGCCACAAAATATTGCAGCCCTGTATTATATTTAAAGAAATTAAATAATGAAGAGTCTGCATAAATGTATGCATATTTCTCCGAATGTGATAAAACAACGGTACCTAGAACTGTCCAATTTTGAATAACATTTAAACCCGAATATGCCCATCTGGAAGCACAATTTGGAATTCGTTTTATTATCTATTTCATATTTCGTAAAACTTTAACGAATTTTTGATGAACAAACTCAATGATTTAAAACCGAGCAATGGCAACATTCTACGGGGGGGGAAAACTTTTTATCTAAAGCGCACAGAACGGTGTGTCGGAAATTCTAAAGATATACTTATTTTAAAATTATTTTGCGATATAGCTGTTGAACTGAATTTTATGGTTCAAGTACGAAAAACGTGATAATTAATAAATAAAGTAACGTACAAAACGTTAAAAAACGCCCCTTTGGACGTAATTTAAAATCTGAAACTTTTCAGACTTAAAAAAAAATTTTTTTTTGCTCTTTTTTTTTTATATATAATTTTTTTCACTCCACTTCAATTGTATTTATTCATTGTAATAAATATATTAGCATATTAGAATAATTATTATAGTAGAATTCATTGCAATGAAAACTATACAATGAAATATAATAATTAAATGATTATAATAACAATTATTATATTACACTTTATCATAAAATTATGTATATATAGCAAAACTAAGCTCTCATACTTTTACTAATGTATAAATAAATGTATAAATGGCCCAAAATTAAACGCAATATAATCAAATAATTTAGTGCAAATGATGATCAATATATTATGTTAGATTACTTGAAAATAATTTTCTGCGTTCTTAAATCTGTGTTGTTTGAAAGCAGCGAGAATAAACAGGAAAAAATAACAAGGGAAAAATGCGCTATTACAGGATTCTTGTCCATCCATCCTATTTCGTCAATAAATGGGTCCGAATGGCTCATGAGTGTTTCTGCTCATGGCTGCGGCCGTCGCGGTTAAACTACAATTCGCTTAATAAAATCAAATTACCAGTCGTGTTCACAACATTAGCAATTATATTCAACCACAAAACAAGATACATGAAGCATGCGTCTACACCCGACACCGTGCGGAAATACCCTATTCAGTGAGATACAGTTATGGTTACATACTTAACAGTTTCTTCATAGTTAGAGATACAGTTGTAGGTGCAGGAAATAATGCAGTTAAATAAACAGTTTGAAAGTAAGCAATAGTTCAAAAGTCCAGTTACGGTTCAACTATCGCAAACTTAAAGAGGAAATTTAATGCGCTGTATCACCCATCTCAGTAGGCAGATGTCGACGACACATGCCAGACAGTGTATTTCGCATTTAAATTGAAAAAATTTGTTTTAAGAGCATGTAAAAATATTTTCCATTTTCTAGAAATAAAATATATTACTGAGCGTATTGAATCCTGTGGTTTTACTCTAAAACAGTTCTTAGGGAAATAACTTTGCATTTTTGGTTTTTGTTCATGGAATTAAGTGAGGGAAGGAATTCTTCAGCTAGCAGCGAGTCTAGAGAAGAACAATGTTTACAATGCAACAAGAGGGCGCTTTGGAGAATGGAAAGCAGCCAAATTGCCGGGTGATCAAAATAAGTTCTTTCGGGTTCGCTTACTGTTTTTAACATTCAGTCGGCAAGCAGATTGAGGAATTCGGTTGCTTCGAAGCCGGAAGGTCGAGAAAATTTCGAAGTGAGTACACCTGTTTCTCAATTCTATCTGAAAATAGTTCTAAAACTTATCGAATTTTTGAATGGGAATACTCTTCGTATCTTAGTGAAATTTGAAGTTGTTATGCAGTCGGCGCAGTCGACTGCAGCCGACTTTATTATGTTTATTGCTGCTGTAAAATCTCTACATTTAAAAGTGAAAAAAGTGAAAAACATAAAGTGAATTTAAACAAAATGGCGCCTTCGGGTGGCCGGAAGTTTAAATAAATCTTAACTGGAAAGCTCCAGGCTAATCTAAATCTGTGTTTAAAACAGTTAAATCGCTTGCAATGTAGCAATTTTATACATGTCTTTTCTTAAGATACTTAAATTTCGAAATTAAGAAAAATTCAGTAGTGTCATTTATGCATAAGTTGGTTTTACAGCCGGTAAATAAATGCATAGTAAAATCTAATCAAAGAAAAAATACCAAAAATACTTTTAAATATGTTACTATTTGAAAAAAGTAAGGAAAAGTAAATATACACAGACGCTTGCTATCCAAAAAGTGCCCAAAATTCGAATAGATCTTTCAGAAAATGAATTCGGAATTTGATTAAAAGAGTAAAAATATCTCTTTGCTCGTAATCAGGTGTATGTTAAAAGAACGCAATGCTTAAATATGTACTACTAAATAACGAAGAATCTGTTTGTATGTTTCTCGCATTACGGAATAACGACACACCTACAGCTACCCAATTTTAAACACACGGAAATTCTCTACTCAAGCTTGTGTATCTCGAAGCTGGAACTTTTATTTATTTCATGTTTTGTACGAATTTAAAGAATTTTTGATTAATAAACTCAGAGATTTGAAAGCGGGCAGCGGTAGCACTGTTCGAAATAAACAATGTTATCCCCAATGCGCGAGACTGTTGCCATTCGCCAAACTATAAGATATTAGTCTTTCAATTTCAGTCAAAAAACTTCGCTATTTAAAAATAATGTGTTGCCATTGCTCGAAATAAAATACTTTTAATTTCCTCGCGTGTTGCCATTCATAAAAGCTCAAGATATATAGCCTTCAGATTTAATCTGTTTGATATTCAGTAACAAACCAAACGATTTAAAAGCAATAAACACAGTTTTTAAGAATATTTTTCTACTTTTAACTTTGAGTGATTTAAATAAAACTGTATTTAAATCACGAGATGTCTTAATTAGAAATATTAAACATGTTCATAAAATGACATCAACTGGACTCATTAAAATCATTAAATGTTTCATTTTTTTATATTATATTTCTTTTTTATTATTATTTTAGACAGCTGGACTCGCAAGCGGCTATTTAAATAAAAATATATCCTTAGATTGGTATCGATTTTTAATGAAACTCTATTGATTTCGAAGAGAAACAGATGTAACTGCTTTTTTTCCAGGTGTAAAACATTTTTGCTTCTTAAGAGGATAGCTAATATTGCCTCAACTTTAATTAATATTGATTTATGGTAACTGTTTCCGCTTCAAGATCCTGATCTCTCAGGTGCCTTCGCACGTGATCAGTTCTTAAAGTAATGCCATGCGGGATAGCGCAAGTTCTTTAATTTAAAATGAACATAGCTACTAAAAATATAAACCTTTATTTGGCTTTTTAATAATGTAGCTGATTGATATGAATTAAAATAAACATAAAATCGGGTCCTAACGAAAGTTTCCCGCCACCGCCAATATTCTCCGCGCAAACAGTTCGAGTTGGCGTGTTTGATCATATTTTGTCAAACGATTTTTGGCATTTGAAAGAAAAGACTTACTTTAGAATACTGTGTTATGAAATTTATAAAAATATATCGTTGGCATTAAGTACAAGGCGTCTGAAATGGAACTATCACATTATTAGATTAGAACCATCACTCACTTCCAGCTCTGTTGCAAAAGGTCAGCTTGAATGTCATCAAATCATGTGTACAGTTTTAGGTAATGTTGTATCATATAATAGTCTAAAGGTTTGGTACCGAAACTTCAAAAACAGGACTGCGACATTCAAGAAGCAGAGCATGTTGGCCGGCCTACTGATGTTGATGAGGCCCGCCTGTGAGAACTTGTGGAAGGAGAACATTAAGTAACCACTCGAGAGCTTGCTAAGGAGTTAGATGTTAGTGCCATGTCCATTAGTCGCGCTATGCATCGTATAAACTTGACGTACAAGTCAAATCGCTGACTGCCGCATGAACTGAATCAAGCTTATAAGGACAGACGTATTTGAGCCTGAGCTAATCTGCTCGAATATCAACGCAAGGACAAAATTCTAGACAGGATCGTCACTTGTGATTGAAAGTGGATTATTTCAACAACATAGGCGAAAACGGGGTTGGTCTGCGCTTGGTGAGCCCGTAGGCTGCGTCGCGAAAACGCGGTTTGACTAGCAAAAAGATAATGCTTTGAATCTGGTGGGTCTGCCGTGGTATTATCAATAAAGAGTATCTGGAGAAATGTAAAACCCTCAACAGTTAGGTGTACAGCGGAATGGTAGGCCGTGTTTGACGCAGCTATCAAAGAAAAACGTAGAATTGAGTTCCGGGCAAAGAAAGTAATGTTCCATCAAGATAGTGCAAGACCGCGTGTCTGCATTGACTGGCGGGATTCTGTACGGACTCGAATGGTATCTTTCGCTACATCCACAATATAGACCCGACATCGCTCTTTCGGACTTCTATCCTTTTCCACATCTTGAAGGTGCTATCTTCCATTCTGCACAAGACGTCCGAAATGAGGTTGATCTGTTTTTGGACTCACGGCCACTATGTTTCTGGGCCGAAGGCTTTAAAAAACTACTAAAATGTTGGCAGAAAATCATAGATTTGAGTGGTGATTACTACCCGCACTGAAGGTGCCCCCACTGAAGGTACTGCTTACATGTTTTTTCCTAGCTTTATTAAGAACGTGTTTTGGCGGAAAACTTTCTCTACAACCGGATATATATATAGTGACCATGCTTCCAGAAATTCTTTATGAATATTAATGTTTAAGCTGCACCATAAAAATTTTATAACGACTGTGCATCTACCGACATAGATCAATTGTATCTATCGTGTTTACTTTCGTTTCATAAATAGCCGAGAAGTAAAGTTGTTGAAGACTGGAGTTCGACCTGGATCCGATTCGAGCCGAACGAGCTAGCTGCATAGGCGTTTTTCTGGTTTACCCTCATGTATAATAGGATATAAACTAGTTTTCCTTGGAAAAATCCACAAAGACACCCCTCCATTAGGTAGATTTAAGAAAATTTAAAACCATTTTTAACAAAAATAAAAAATAAAATTAGTTCCAAATTTAAAATACTAAATACTTGTCAAAAATAAACTTTAATAATAATAACGCAAATTCTATATATTTATGTCTCCAAAACAAGCATTGTATTTGCACCAAATACATACTGAAATGTATTCCCGGAGCGTATACTTGCTTCGGAGACCGCAAGTTTGAGACTACTGCTATAATTAACACCCCTTCCAGAATGGGGTATTGACAGAATGCCAGCCACAGTTGTCAAACTACAATCATAGTTGCGAGAATAGGTTAACAGTAGAACTATGACTTCTGTCAATGAATAATGATTTTTTTAATATGTATTTTGTTGATTGACTGACTAATTTCATTTTCAGGCACAGGATTTTTGAAAAGAAAATTCCCATCTAGTCAAGAATCATCAGATTTTGGACATTACCACACTGGTGAGGACTTTTCTCAGCGAACGTTTCACTTTGGAAATCCAGAAACCGTCGGATCTTCGAGGGACCCTTTTCCACAAAAGGCTGAGTTCGACGACATCCATCTGAGCCTCCCTCCGGAGCCCAGCATCCCTCCCGCTCAGTCTGCTCTTCTCGACATCTTCCGGAACAACCCCGACCGTCGACCATCAGCAGCCGGATTCCTCAGGCGTCCATCCGCTGCGAACTTCAGACGTCCATCCGTTGTAGTTGAACACAAACTCGTTCCTTCTTCTTTCGAGCAGCGCTCAGAACCTATTCCAAACAACCCGACAGGAGACAGGTACCACTACCCGCTGACTGTTCAGCAAGTCGTCGACGAACACTTTCGTCACTACTACGAGACCAACCCCAACCAGAGCCCAACGCCGAAGCGCGCCGCCAAAAAGCCGGCCATCGATTTGTCAGAATTGTCCAGAATATACGGTATACCCCTTACCCCTCCCAAGATGGAGGATGAAGAAGGTACACCTTTTCTTCCCCAGAGGCGTTCCACCTTGCCCACAGTTCTCGACCAAGTGGATCAAGATGGGATGAGTAGTATTGGAGACGGAATGGTGAGGACGGGATCCTTGTACAGCGCTACACGCAAAATGGAAGCGTCTTCCAAGAACAGTTCCATAGCCAGTGCTAGGAAAAATAGCCTACCCGACATTAGCAACATTGGAAGCTCGGAGCCCAGAATTTTGACGAGGGAAACTATAGCGGTATTGAGCAGTCAAAGGCGAGAGGCAATCCGCAGACAGCAGGAAGAGGCAGAACGACTCAGAGCAAATCCTCTACTCTATCTAGTCAGTCCAGAAGTGTGGGTAAGTTCATCTCTAATTATTAGTTAACTCCTTCGACGCAGCATTAATTAAATAAGGTGTCCAAAAATGTTTATCCTGACTTTAAAACATGATAACTCATGATTGTGTTCGGATAACAAAGAACACAGGCATGGATGGGGTTATCAAGAAATTTCCCGAGACGCCTATGCCTGTGGGTCTGCCTTGTCACTAAAGAAGTCGGCACCTTTATGCAAGTCGGCGAGTGTTCGCCAACAGAAAAGCCATCATAACGACAAAACATCGACACAAGGTACACTGCGGGAAAAAAAGGAGGGCAGTTCTATATCTTCCGTTCTATTGGGCCGATTAACGAAATTCAAATTGCATTTTCCATGTCTCGAAAGCGCGACTTTGGATATATATTAGATTTATATATAGCATTGCTCTAACATAGGTATTTTGACACAAAATGAGACTTTTTCTGAAATAACATACTGATTTTTTCCATATTTCGATTCTACGATCGATATTATGACTAAATATTAAATTTTGTAAAATGTGGCGCAAAATTTACGGATAAATTCAAAAATTAAACTTGGTGCATTTTTTTTCAGTTTGCGCCAAGAATAATTCGCTTGGAGAACTTCTTAATATATGGCAACCTATTTTACTTTCCTTTCCATTGTGCAGGACGGTAAAAACGTCACATCGTTCCTATCTTTTTACATTATGGATGAGCGGAAAAAAAGTCACA
This sequence comes from Stegodyphus mimosarum, assembly GCA_000611955.2. NCBI lineage: Eukaryota > Metazoa > Arthropoda > Arachnida > Araneae > Eresidae > Stegodyphus > Stegodyphus mimosarum. The sequence continues at coordinate 432,850 of KK119726.1, read as the reverse complement.
TCGTTCTTACTTTCAAATAAATTTAACAAAGTGCCTAAACCACATTTGATGTTATTATCGCTTTCAACAAATATGCCAAATTTCAAAACGCGCCAATATATAAATTTACGTATATCTTCGGAAATTCTGAATAAAAAATTCTAATTTTTTGCCGGTATGCTTAGAAATACACTTACTTTATGATGATTGTAAAAGTTTTATAGGTTATAATTCAAAATGTTTTCGAAAAATTTATAAAAATTATTTAAAAATACAAATTTTAAAAATAAATCATAAAAATGAGCGAGTGTTATTTGGAATGAGCTTAAGTTTCGAAATGGGAAAAGAAGAATCAAATAAATTTAATGCAAAAGAGATATTTATAAATATATACCAAACTCAATTAACATTGAGGAGCTAAAATTTTTAGGACTAATTTTTTGAAAACTACTAGTGCGATTTTTACGGAACCTGGCAGTTTGGCGTAATTTGAGTCGTAGAATTGAAATATGGAAAATCATTGGCATGTCATTTCAGAAAAAATCCGATTTTGTGTCCAAATACTTGTATTATAACAACGCCATATATAAATCTAATACATATCCTAAGTTAAGCTTTCGAGACATGAAAAATGCAAGTTGAATTCGGTCAATCGGCCTAGTTATTAGAATGGGAGATATAGAACTGTCCCTCTTTTTTTGGGGGGGGGGGTAGCGTACCTTCTCCAAGTTATAAATTCAACTTTATAATGGTGACAGCACCATTATGAAAGGATTTCGTCCCATTACTGAGGATTTTATGAGGGAATTTTCTAAGAAAGATTCTACGGCATAAAGATACTAGTACCTCGACGAAGGTTGCTTTCTTCTAGTCATAAATTGAACTTAATAATGGTACTGGCTTCATAAGTGTGCGGGCATCTTTAAGCACGTCAATGAGTATTCACTTAAATAAAAACTCGACCATTGATGTCCCGGCATGTTGATGAAGGTTGCATTCTTCATGACGTAAACTCAACTTCATAAGGATGCTGAGCAGCTGGGTCGCTTTATGTCAGAACACTAAAGAAAACTTGCCCCTTTGTCAACAATGCCCGTTTTACTGCAAATTGGCCTCGCTGGTGAGATCATCCCCATCCTCTTCTGATGGAATATTAAACAAATAACCTTGTCATTGTTTGTCAAAGATGCTTTATAAACTTCCACATGCACATCTCTGATATCACGCAAAATGTCCAACGAGTTTTCAGTTTCATGCCACACACTTTTCCTGACAGCCTCTCCCCAGTCTTTGGGTGTATATTAAAGACACTGTGTTTCATTTATTAGCTCCTGATGGCTTCTTGTTACAGAGCATCACAGAAAACGTTCTCAGGATGACATCAGAAATGCTGAGGAATGTATGGCGTGAAATTCAGTATGTTGGCAGATTTTTTGCGTACTGCCAGGGATGCCCAGCTGTGGAAGTTTATTATATGTTTTTAATATGATTACAAATTTATTTACTTATTAAATTTAAGGAGAACTGAAAGATCAGTATTTTACATTTTGCCGAATGGCAATAGTCTGGCGTACCTGAAATAAAAATGTTTTATTTCGAACAGTGTTCCCACTGCTCGCTTTCAAATCGTAGAATTTGTTAACAAAAAAAGTTCATTAAATTTGTACAAAATAAATAAAAAAACCTTGTATATACGAAATTTGAAAGGTCTAGGTGCTGCCGTTTTTCTGCAACGCTGGAACATACACACATACGCATTTTTCATTACTTAATACGAGAGAATACCACACACGCCATCAGACGTGGCAAGTGTTGTCAGTAAGACAAAACGCAGTCTGGCATTAATGACACTGCTGATTACATTACGTACATCAAACAAGATCTTTTTAAAGTTAATTACAACTCATTATTATTATCTTGAAATATGATACACACACTGGACAATGAATTAGAAACCTTTGAGATTTTCATTTGAATGCGTGCTAGGGATAAAGTATAAAAGTGTTTTTTTACGACGTGGGTTACACGTGGTTAGAATGCTAGTATAAGTAAGGCGTAAGAATGCGTTTCGCGAAGAATGAAGTAAAATGGGAAAAACGACAGATCTTTCACCATTTGAAAAAAATTCACATTGTTGGTGCCCGTTTAGTAGGGCCTCGATTTCGAAGACCGCAAATCTCACTGGGTCTCAAAAGTAGCCATATCAAAGGTTTTCAAAAGTTGGACTCGAATTCACAGTACTTCTCTAGAAGACGTAATTGTGGTTCGAGGGCAGTTTTCCAAGAGAGTGATCGGCGTCATCTCCGATGAATTGTACGGTAGAATAGGGACTCTACTGTGCTTCAACTGCCACATATCGTCAACCACGGCTCTTCCCAACAGATTTCAGCTCGAACCTTGCGCAGAGGATAGGAATGCATAGTCGAGTGCCTGTGAGGAAACCACTTATATCTGCCCGACATGCAAAAATTTCTTTGAAGTGGTGTCGGAAAAAAAAGACACTGGACATCTGAGGATTGGGAACGGGTAAGGTAGTCGAATGAATCCTACATCTTATTTTGCACTGATGGAAGACGTTGAATTTGACGAGAACCCCATGAAGCCATGAATCTATCTTGTCTTACTCGCACTATGCAAAGATCTGGTATGAGTATCATGATATGGGGCATGTTCTGCTGGCATGGAAGTGGTGCCCGGGTGTTCCTCGAAGGTAAACAAAAGCCATGAGAAACCCAGATATAGATCAAGTGTACCCTGCAGTGTTGCACTTTTAACCTCATGGTGACGGATAATGAAATATCATGTGAAATATCTCATGGACGATAATGAAACCATAGATCAAGCCAGAAGTGTTTAAACTTGATTCGCTGAACATCAGTCTGACTTCCAACACCTTCCCTGGCCTCCGCATAGCTCAGATCGTAACCCCATAGAAAATATGTGGGATATGGTGGAACGAATCAGAGAATTTATCCGTGCAAAACGTGGTCTAATAAAATATTGATCTCGGGTTTATAATTCATTGGCTAATGTGTGTATGTCGATTCCTAAAGATTATTTACGTCTAAAAGATTTTGAGAATTCTACATTTTGAAAGCAGAAGCATTGAAAGCGAAAAATAAGAAGTTTTGAGGATTTGGCTATTATTAACTCTGAATTTAAAATACAGAGTTTGAAAGATCTATGAAAATGGTCCGCAATACTGCTACTAAAGTTTTTAATAAAACTGGTTAATTCTTTTACAAATTTTTAAAAATGAGACATTCATCGAAGAGGAGAATATTAAACCATATGTAGAAAAAAGGGATTTTTTTTTACAACCACCTGCCCAACGGAGTTACTCTATGGTATTAAAACAAGTTTTGTCTTTTTTATGGGCTTCTTTAAGGCTGAAATAATTGTTCTTTTCGGAATCTAAGAAGCCTCTTTTTATCGGTTTTCCTTGTTTTTCTCACAGTTTTTTCCGGAGTAACTTAAAATACACGAATTTTACGTTACATTTCCGCCAAATATAACGAAAGTTAAAAACAGAAAGGCTAAAATGGTAGGATCTTTGTTATTCTCATCTGGAACATCTAAAAAAGGGGAAACGAAATCCTGAAATATATCGATTTTTGAGGACACCTGCTGAAAGTCTGAACTGGGAAAGCTCGTAATGGGACCTCGAACCTAAAAAAGGAGACTTCTTAGGGTACATAAAGAACAATTAGCCGAACGAGAAGACATATGTTTTGTTTTAATATAGTAACCTCATATGGCAGATGGTTGCAAAAAATCCGTTTCCCTATGTATGGTTCAATATTTTCCTCTATGATAAAAGCAATATTTTTAAAAATGGGTAAAATAATCAATTTATGTTATTAAAATATGTGACAGTAGTATTAGTAATGATTTTCACGATTCTTAGTTATTACTTCCTTGCACGAAATAAAGGAAGTATTTAATTAAGGAATCTGAAAATTTCGGATTTCAGATTTTCACCGCTATATATCTATTTTGACTGTTTGAGGATATAGTTTTACTTTTTTTTCTTCACGTCTGTAGGTACGGACAGAATAAACGTCTCTTTACTCCGTAGTGGACTGAAAAATGAATTCAAAATGGATTTTTTTCGTGACGTCTCTACGTACGCACATATGTATCTCACATAACTCAGAAACGATTAGCCGTAGAACGTTGAAATTTTGTATATGGGACAACCATAACATCTAGTTCAGTAATTCCCTCTTTTTATGCATTTAGCAGCAACAAAAGTATATATATTTTTTATCCGTCCTTTATTTTCGTAGTATATTCGTTTGTCGTTGTCATATACTCGTCTACTTCCAATGACAGAAGCATTATAAATAACGAAAATATTAAGATTTTGACAAAAAATTTTAAAAAATGTCAAATTTAAAAAAAAATTGGAGAAGTAATGAAATCGGTCTTTTACTTTGGTCACCTGTTTCTTATATTTGAAAAAGTTTTATATTCCTTATGAAAAAATAAAATTACGAGATGTTTGACTCCCGTACGACAAAACTTGATCAGGATAATTAATTTCAAAATTTTCAGTTTTTTATATCATTTTCAACGTGTCTTGATGGATTGGTCAATTGAGTTACAATAATTCGAGGAAATAAATTTGAATATGAAATGCAGCAAAAAATGTGTATAATTTCGATAGACTGCACAAGAAAGATATGTAGTGTCCACATCAGATTTGTTTTTAATATACAGATTTAATGCTAGCTAAATTCTAAAACATTTTCATTTTTCGCTTTCAGTGTTCCAATGTTACCTTTCAATGAATTCTTTTCAATTTTCAAGAGTTCTCAGAATATTTTAGCGGAGATTATTCCTTAGCAATCACATGATCCTACTCCAGGATAATTATAATACTGAATTGCTATCTCGTTTTAAAAGGTGTAATCACCAACATCTTTGATGGTTTATTTAAGCAGTGCCTAAACTAAATTTAAAGGCTGAAGTGTAATTATAAAATTATAATATAATGACGCTTCACGTAACTGCTAAATAGGCATAAATATTACAAAACGTAAACTCACATACAGTGTACTCTCGATTATCCTGGTGTGGATTATCGGATTTGTGGATTATCCGTGCAGGGCGGTGCCACGCACGCACTTTCAAGTGTATTCGCAAGAGTGTACAAAAAACAAGCACCCTCAAGTTCGTGCAGGGCGACGCCACGAACGTACTTTCAAGGCTATGGCGCAAGAATATATAAAAATTAAGCACCCGCAAGTCCGAGCAGCATTCTCTAAAACCGCTGAACTGTGTCTTTAGATTTAGTTTCAACGATAACCTCGTATAATTTGTTCTGCATGTGCATTGTCGAAAGCATAATTTCAGTTGATAATTGATTATTTTTTATTTATTTTTTAAATTTTTTTTCTTTTTGTTTGGTACATATTTTTGTACATATTTTCTTATTAATTATTTTAAAAATTGATTTAAATTTTTAGAAATAAAAAATAAAATAACACGCTACAAGTATTAAGAGCAACAAAGTTGCTTTAACAAGTGTTTTCTCCCTTCTTTCCGCATGCCTTCGTGGTGTAACTAGACAGCACGTCCGACGCGTATTCGGGAAGTCCGGAGTTCCGATCCTGGCGACAGCATTGCGGATGATTTTTCTGATATCGAGAAACAAATCCTAATGACTCTACGCATTAAATAAACCTACATCCGTGAAAAGATTTGTACGTTAAAAAACAGAAAATGTAAAATTCATCGAAAATGTCTGTCTGAAAAATATCGAGGAATGGTCCGATAGCGATTCGATTGAGCCAGATTTTCAGTGCTTGATTGACGCGCATGTCGTTTCAAATGTCACAAGAACAGAAAAGAAAGAGAGTAGTACTGAAAATACATGCAAAGAAGATACCGAACATTACAGTAGTCTCCAGACAGTGATGACTTCTCATGAGACTCTGTTGAAGCTCGTCGACCAAAGAGAATTCGAATACAGTAATTAAAATATCAATTCGAAAAATACGCAGCGAAATTCAACTAAATATTTAAAAGTTCTCAGAAACAAAGCAAAACTATTGACATTCTTAAGAAATAATTGCATGCAATATGCATGAAAACTGATAGTTTAGATAATCTGTGACCTGCTTCTTTGGCATTAGCCTGGATTATGAAGAGTACAATAATTAACAGAAACTGCTGTTAAAAATTTACCTATACTTTCAAATTAAATCAATATCCGAAACAAAACAAAAGAAGACAAAACAAAAAACCCACCTTGTAAACATTATTCAAAATGAAGAAGTTAAGACATTAAAAGAACAGTGTTGACAAGAATGTCATTGGTTTTAAACTCGCGTCTTCGGCGAAATCGGCAGAGTAAATGGCAGTTTCAGATTGATTCATTCTCACTGATCTCTTGTATTAAGCTGAGTTCGAGAGTTAGAAAGGAAACGTTCGTTGTGAACTTATTAGGTTGTTTGCGGTGGTTTGTCTTTGCTAGTAGAAGGAAACCCTCACTACGTGGACAAATCCATTTTAAAATCGAGAGCTCGTTCTCTGAATGCAATGAGGAAGGGAATAATATGCGAATATTTTTTAAATTTTGAGATCTGGCGTTAAACAGCTACTATACGCGAAGAAATAAGGTAATTAAAATAATGAAGTTATTATAATAAGTCGCGAGGCTTTTCTTAGTAAGTCCTCAACGAAGGCATCCCTTTACTTAAGCAGATATCCCCCGCATTTAACCTAATCGAATCGAATCTTTTCTACCAAGATCTCTAGTCCTGTGTGTTAACTGTGTATTTTCTGTCACGCGAATTACGTAACCACTGTTTTCCTTATGCACTGAGTACCTGCACTAATATTATTAGGACATGACCCCACTACTGCATTTTTATGTAACTGCATAGCTTTGTATGTACATATTCATTCCGTTTATGCAACTGTGGCCCACCAGTGGCCGGAGCGGTAAAGTAGAGAACACTGGCAGTTAGGTCGCGCGGTTCAAATTCCGCGAACACGGTTGGCCACATTTTCGTGGTTTTCCCCATCTGTAACGTGTATACGAACTAGTTTCCCTTAAAAAGTTTCGACGAAGGCATCCGTCCCCTTAGGCAGATAGCCCTCGAGGCTTTGCCATAATCACATACCCAAATCGTTTATCTAACTTATTTTCATTTTTTATCTATTTTATTTGCTCATGCGTTTATTTTTTCTCATCTGTTCTTTTCCACTATTAAAATTGTTAAACATTTGTTAAAATCTTATCCAGTCGCCTACTCCAGTGGTGTTAAATTCAGATTATAAGTGTAGCGAATGCATGACCTGAAAGTAGTTGACGGGTCAAATCCCCTCCCTCTCTTAAAAAAAAGTTATTTTTCTTCTTTTTTAACAAAAAAAAAGAGTTTTGATTTATTTTGAGATTGGCGTCTGAAAGCAATTTCTGATAGTTATACTTCCTAATTTGGAAGTACTAACAGTTAAAATTTTCAGACTGACATTTATTTCAAATAATTTTTTTACATGTTCGATAAGCAACTAAATAACTTATTTTTACCTTAAACTAAAAAGCAATACAAAAGCTTTCCTAGTGGGACAAAACTTGAGAATAACTAATGACAACCTATTTTACTTTCTTTTCTTTGACACATACAGAAAAATACATACATTTTAATGGAAATAATACCTAATTTCTTTATTTCTTACTACAATTCCCATTTGCAATACTTGATGGCGTTTCGATTTTGTTAGTGTTTGCAACCTTGGAGAAAAATTACTAGAAACTATCTTCGTCATGGATTGCAGGTGTTCATTGTTCTGATTCTTTTTTATATTTATTAATTTTCAAGTGCTAAACAACATGTCTGTTAACATATAAATGTACTCCCAAGCAAAGCGATTATTCTTATTTCAAAAATTTGTAACTTGAAGTATTTAACTTTTGAGAAGTATGTAAAAAAGTTAACTAAATCTGTATCTTCAAATATTTGAAAAAGATTCATATCAAAATATAAATTAATTAGCTCCATTTGTATATTTTTGGGGGGCAGGGTGTTTGTTCACATCTGTTTTTAATCACGCTGAAAGTTGTAGAGTATTCATTTATTTTTATTAATTAGTTATTTTATGTTAATTAGCTTTTCTACCTTTCTCGATTCCCATTTTCCTACCGAAATGCTAATTTCTAGTTCGTGCGCATTCAAATGAGGTAGAAAGAGATAATATCCAAAAGAAGATGGTATAGATTAGATGATAAAATCAGAGCATGTACCGCCTGCTCTACTTGATTCTCTTGAGAGCAGTGTATCTGCGACGTTGCGTTACTTTCGCCATTATGCTTGCCATCCCGATATTAAGTTGAAGCACACTTGCGCGTTTCCTGTCTGTGTAGCCCTTGGAATAACTTACATTTTGCTTAGTTAAATTTGAATTTATTATTTTTTGATTTGCGCCATAAACGCTGGCTGGCTCTGTAAGCACGAGCAGTGCCTTCTGTTAATTTTTATCTGAGTTAAATAAAAGGGACTTTTATACCCTTCACAATCTCTGCTGTAATTTCCGAGACGTAACGATAACGTTTTAGGTAGAATTCTCATAGTTTATGTTACCAAAGAGAACGAAGCTCTATAAAGTAATGTAAAATTGGACTCCAGATCATTGAAATCTTAAAAGTTTCTTCAAATTTTTGTTGTAATAATGCTAATTAATTTACAGAAAATATATTTGCGCACCGCATGAAAATTGATGCGAGGGCTGGAAGTTTGAGACCACTGGTCTCCTTCGACAGAAGGAATATATGCGTATTCGGCAAAGCGTGTTCTAAGCATGCGCGTCCTAGGCATTGAATTACAGGTAATTACATCAGTGGGTTTTTTCGGCCGATATGCTAACGTCCTAGTGTATCGACCGCCCTTCTGTTGGCGAAAGAAAGTTTTTTTTTTTTTTTTTTTTT
>KK119726.1:393976-414699 GCA_000611955.2 Stegodyphus mimosarum | reverse complement strand
CAGAAAGAGTGAAATTACAGTACGGATTCAGAACATAAAATAACTGGTTAGTTAACATAAATAAATTTACTATTTTCTCTAGCAGAACTTAAGTAATCGCAACAAAGGTCTTTAATTATCTTATTAAAATTTTAAATTTTAACTAAGCACGAGCCAACTTTTTACAAGCAATAGAATTTATAACTATCATAGATACTAAATTTTACAGCTTCTGGAGCTCCGGTTATAAGTCTTCATCATACCTAATAGTAAGCAGCTGATCTGCTTCCAGTCATCTGGAAGGGAAAAGATTTTACCAGAAGTGTTCCACACAATTCACATAATTTTCTATTCAAATTACTTTGTTCGAATTTTCTATTTAATTTTATCAGAAACTTTCATATATTTTCATTTTTTCTATAATTAAACTTTCCATTTGCTATCCAGTAAAATGAGCCGAAATGAATGAGCAAGTGTCTTTTGTATAAGTGTTGCAACACTTCCATCTAACCGACATCTTACATGTTAGAACTCTGAACACACTAGATCTCAAAAACACTTTAATTTCAAAACTGTACATAATGTGCAGACAAAATAGGTGATTAAACTTTTGTGTTGGTAGGAGAATCTAAGTTTTAATTTCATGCATACCCCTAGCTTTTGCTTTATTTAATTTTATCTTATTTTGCTAGCTTACATTTAAACATTTCATTTATACTTCAAAATTTCAATTCTTACAATTGTGCAATTTCTAGGCTAACTTAAGATCAGTGCTATCTTTTCTTTTTCTGATAATTAGCCATCCGCTTGGCGACGAAATCCTCCCAGGAGGAAGACATAATGGTTTGCCGCACCCGCCTCTTGGGGCGATTTCAACGTCTGGTTGAGCTGTCCATTTCCTCTTCATAGCCATTCCTTGGTATCTCCTTACTTTAACCTCGTCGTTGGGGGGACACTAATTTCGCAACCTCTTCATAGTCTATGGATTCGTCCTCTGTACCGCTGTCTCCGCTTGGTCTCTTGTCTATAGATTAGGCTTACCGGATCTTTAGAACTTGAGATCTTGGGAGCCCTCTTTTGCTGTTATAAATCTTGCTCGACTGGACATTTTTGCCTTAAAGGTTATCATGCAGTAACTTCGTTGAACTTAGCACTTGAACTTTTTTTCCGATCTCCGAGCTTGTACTGGTTGTCCGTTTATTGCTCGCTGGATCGCCGTCCTTTCCTTGCCTTCTTGGAAGTTTGTTAAGTCTGGCATTTGTTGTTTTTCTCACTCCTTTCTTCTTGGAGATTCCGCCCTTAATTTTTTTGACACATTCTCGTGATTTTCTGTCCTCCTTCTTTTTTTTTCGGGGATGTGCTCTTTCCGATGTGCCTGGAACTTTGCCGCTGGTCCTTGTTGGCACTGCATTGCTGTTATTTTGTTATCCATGTAAAACAGCTTTAAAAATAGGCATGTCAGCTCATTCATAGTACCGCTTCATCTCATCTACATTCGCTACTACTTCTTCCCATTCTGGGGCAAAACTTTCCCACTCTGTCGTCCGTTGCATATGATAAAGAATGTTTTCTTTTCAATACCTTATCTCACACCTTGAAATTATAGCCTCTACGTTTTTTATTGTAATATAGTTTTTGCTCTCTTCCTCCAATATTGGAATTTTGAGTAGCCTCATCTACTAACATTTGGATATCTGCCATCTTAAATTCTGATGCACGTTTATGAACAAAAGATAGTTTGTCTAGAGGGGTAATCAATTTTCTTTCCTCCTGCTACCGCGGACATTTGTTAAAGTATTTTCGAAAAAAACATTCCGCTGAAAAATTGCACTGAGTCCCAGTGTCTAACAAAGCATCCTCAGGGAAATTATTCAATAATACTTATTACAGGCAGAACCAAATTTTTGACAACTACTGTATTTACTCGAATTTGAGAGATATTTTCTTGCCTACGGGGTAACTGAACCCTCTTATCTTCAGTACCCCTGATTAGGTTAAGGTTTCCTCTTTTTTTCCCACCTTTCTTCTTTTGTTTTTTATTTTGGCGATCGCCACTCGCAGTTGAATATTTTGCCTCTTTTCAAAACGTTTATTCTGTCCAAACTATAGTCTACGCTGTGTGCAGGACTAAATAATTGTCCATTTGGCCACTAGCCATATCCTGCCATACGCGTATTTTACACAACCATTCTCCTTTCGAACTTTATCGCGACTTCGAACAATTTTTGAACGTACTTAGATTTCTTAACCCCAAAGAAACCTTGTATTTGAGGCAACAACTGATGCTTACAAATCAGCCAACGAGAACTCAAAGTAGAATTTTAAATTTAAAACTAAATATAAGTATCTACGCAGAGAAACTTAAATACGAAAGTTGGCCCTTAAGCTTGCAATGACGTGAAAGCGCTATCAGAAAAACAAAGCAACGCCGAAGACAGGATCTCTTATCTTCGAATAACAAACTAGTAAGGTGACCTTCAGCAGGCAGAACATGTTCTGTCTAAACAATCAGGAACTCTCACTTAAATACGCTTGAACTGATTTGCATTGTAGTAGGAGAACGGAAAGAAAAAAATGACAGTACAGATTGAGATCATAAAATAGCTGGTTAATTAACATAAATAAATCTTACAAACTATGAAATTCAACTGGACATTAAACTATTAAATTAAATGAAATATGTACGACAGAAAATCTGATTAACAGAATTCGGAAAATGCAGAGCCTGAATTTATTTATTTTTAGAGTTTAATCTATTTAATTCGTGTAAAAAATAATATGCCCTAATATTTTAAAGATAGTACGCAATCAGCGCCGAAATGTTCACAACACGTTCAGAATGCGTGTTGTTCTTTTTAGGGCGTGTTACGTGCATACAGAACTTTATACACGACGTGGTAAAGCTATGCATGATACAGTCGTGTTCTTAAGACGTACATTTCAACGTACACTACTGGTACTTTTTGAAACGTTCCCAGCATACAATCGTGTTATTAGAATATACATTTCGACATACGATACTAGTAGTTTTCAAAACGTTTCCTGCAAATGCTGTAAAAGTACGTTCTACATGATCTGTTAAAGCGGTGCCTGTTACAACCGTGTTCTTTTAAAAGGTTACCGAGACTTTTGAATCTCTCATATAAGAATATCAACAAGAAGAAAGAAAGCTACCTGGGAAGGTCACTCTGGACGTAGCCAGCGTGATGCAGGGAGGTCCACTTGCGCCCCCTAAACAAATACATTTTTTTTTCTTTCTCAGATATTAATCAGCGAAAGCTGCCCTGAAAATTTGCTGTCTTTCTTATTATTCTGTTAAACTTTTCCAGGGCAAAAATCCAAGTACCGACAGTTTTAAATCTTTTCCTGACCTCACACTTTATCATGCAAATAATCAGCAGTTGGCCTGCCACTTGAGGTCAGGGTAGCCTTTTATCTATTCTCAACTTAAGACATAGAAATAAGTTACGGAAAATAGGTTGTAATTTCAAGAGTTTTCTGTAAGCAGTCAGCCTTTTTTCCCTATAAGTTAACAAATCAGTATATCGTTTCCTCAGCAGCCTTAGGGTTGGAGGGGGGTAAAAGGAAGCTTATTTGGGAAAACATTTCTTAGGGACTAATGTCTACACCATGGAGGTAGCAAGTAAGAGGAGGAGCCCTAACCGGTTTTTTTTCCATGCACTGCCTTGAAGCAGTGGCGCACCCCTCGTGGAGACCAAAGCATTAAGTCACTTGCTATTAAGATTATGGGTTTTGACATGATCGGAGGTTTACTTTTTGTAATTACATCGTAAATATACGTATAAATGTATATATTTTCTTTTTAACGATATTTCAGAGGACTAAGTATGTGAAAAGAATATATTTTTAAACAACATTTCATTCTGAATGGAATTAAATGCTATAATTTTCCCAGAACAGTTTAATTTGAATGAAATATTTTCGTTAATTACATTAGAAAGAAAGTTTAAGGTAAATCGATTTTACTCGTTAACGATTGCAAAAATTAAAATTAAACTTTATTGTATTACTTATATTAAAATTATTCATTATTTCCTTTCTATTTACAGAGCTTCTCTCTGAAATACTTCTCAAATATGCGATGATTTTTTAGCTTCGGAGATATCCTTTAAATTAAAAATCAGAGTCAGTTTATAATTAATGCTCTTTTGGTTCATTTCAAATTAAGAGAACCTTTTATTTTAATAGTGAAATACGTTAAATATTCCTGTTTGATTTCCATGTACTTAACTTTCTATGAATATTTCTGAAGGAGAAAAAAAAGGTTGTTCTTTTTAATATTATTTAAAAACTTGTAACTGAGTTATTATAAAATGTAAGTAAATAATTCTGGTAGTACTTATCAATTTTTTACCTTTAATTTCAACACTACATATTCTAAAAATTCTTCTTTACCACTTTCTTATGTACATATCTCATAGACTTTGCTTTACAACAGCTTTTAACAGATTGCTTTCCATTACGAACAATTCTTGCTTAAATAGTTTTATAAATGTATTTCTCAACGGAATTTCAGTTTATGATTACAATTAAATGTTAAGGGATATATTTAGATAATACTTAGAATCATCATAAATTTAGATATATTTAATAAGTAGATTTCTTCACAATAACATTCACAGGAGTTTATGAATGAATACATTTATAAATAATAATTTAATAAATATTTACTCGTTTTGTTGAAGGCAAATGCATGCTTTTTACAAGGATATGCATAAATTCCCATATATATTTAATGTTTTACATTTTCGGCGCATGCAAATCTTTAATTTCTGTACATTCACTATATTTTTCGAGTAGAGTAATTGACAATATTTTAGCACACATTAGAATCTTTTTCATAAGAAGTATGTATAAAGTAAATGAAGGAAAATGACATGCATTCAAGCTGTCTTGAAGATGTGGCACGTTCACATGGTCACAAAATCTTGACCGCACATGGTAATTCCACCGAATTGGCAAATGTTTCTGTATACAATTTTACACAAAAGTGTGGTTACAAATGAAGACACTTATTAGCATAATTTATATATTTATTAATTTTGGCGAAGATTACAGCATTTCATGTTATAATTTCATTTTTCAGTTAAGATGTGTAAAGCCCAAGAGAGTATTTTTCAATTATATAAAAATAAAATTGTGAGTTTAAAATGAGCAAATATTAAATCTCTCCCCAAAAAAATTTTTTAAAGTGCATGTTACAATATTTTGTGGAGGACAAAAGGGTACTTCTGTCAGGACTGAGTGTTCGGTGCATACTCTTGGCGAACATATTCGTGAAGTAAACCAAGTCCTGATCTTGAACAGGGAGCTGAATGCAGCTATGTTCTGTGGTAGAGTATTGTGATTAAGTGGTAGAAGAACTGCACTTTAAAGGGATTTAAAATCCTCTTTTACTAAACCACAATTATATACAGCCACTTCCCAACTCGGGACGGATACAGAAAATAATAACCGCACTTGGGTCTAAACTGAACAATCAAATAATTTAAACTAAAGTTAAGTAGAAATTTAAGTAGTCGTTGCTCACAGAGCTATAAACACGAGGTTGGCCTCTATGCTAAATGGTGCGTAGCAAGGTTTAACTAATACTAATGCACTTAGATTTACTTCAATAAGTAATAGAGTAACAGCGCTAAGGCTTAGAATTTAAATACTAGCTAGTCAGGCGAACGTCGAACAGGGCAGCGGTGATCTGAGACTAAAAGCTCTCTCACACTGAGAGGTTCCTACCTATCGCTTAAATATAAACTTGGCTCCACTTCAAATTAGCATAAAGCTGAAACACGCGCTCATTTTAAGGGAAGTTGAAATAAGAACACATAGGAAAGGCAAATTAAAATAAAACTTTGTTAGTTTAAACTAAAACCTTACACTTTATTCAAAACATTCTGATATTTGAAACATAGAAGAAGAGAACACTCTATCAAAGATATCGAAAGAAGTACACAAATTTTCACGCTTATAATCGCTTAGTTATAAGGAAATGGAGGTTTCAGGTGTGTTATACTTTTGCGACATTTTGACATTTTAAAGGTACATTAAGGCACTTTTCATTTTTTACGCATAACATTTTTGCTAAAATTTATACACTCACTTCCAAAAGTTAAGCACGGAGAGGAAAATGCTAATTTCCGGAAACCAATAAGAATTGAAGAGGATGCAATTCGCTGCATAGGTATATGGAAGTATGCAAATTTGTTAGGTAACAGCCAATCGCTCTTTCGTGTCAAGAAATATGCAAAAAAAGGCAGTCTTATAAGAAGCCAGCTGAATAAAGGGTTACAGAAGTTGATTGTAAGTGCTGATAGAAGGTATTTAAAACTTTCGTACAATTTATTTTCAAGCCATACGACGAATGGGACGAATGGAAGATTCTAAGCGCTGGCGTGCTGTGGGACGCATTGAAGCAAAAAATTCCAAACCACACAAAACTCAGTTGTCCGAAGGCCCGTAGACGGTCGCCCAAGGGTTACAATACCCGCGAAAGATCGATGCATTGCTATTGTTGCAAAAAGCAATCGCAAAGCGACCTCCACACGTGTGACATCTATGGTTACCGCGTCCATTGGTAAGGCGATATCTGCAGCTACTGTACGCCAAAGATTACATATCAGTGGACTGTACGCCCGGGTACCTCGAGTTTGTGTTTCTCGATCCGTCCAATCAAGAGAGGCAAGATCACAGTGGTGCCGGGAACATGTCAATTGGAATGTGTCTGACTGGGGCAATGTTATATTTACTGATGAGTCAAGGTTTGCTCTGGAGCCAGATGACAAGCGTATAAGGATATGGCGTGAACAACGAACACGCAATCAGTCCCAAAACATCACCGAACATCACGCATTCCGAGGCGTGATTGGTGGCACTATGGTGTGGGCAGGGATTTCATTAGGATACCGCACCGACCTGCACATCTTTAAACGGGGTTCTTTGACGGCTGTCCGGTATCGAGATCAAGTCCTAGAACCCATTGTGAGATTGTACGTTGCAGCAGTTGGCCTACTTTTGTTTTAATGGATGATAACGCACGTCCCCATAGAGCTGACATCATCGATGACTACCTGGAGAGTGAAGGGATTGCGCGTATGGCGTGGCTAGCATATTCGCCCGTCCTTAATCCCATTGAAAATCTTTGGGATGCTCTCGGCCGTGCTGTTTCTTCACGTTTCCCACCTCCAGCCACTCTTATTGAGCTGGAAACTGCTGTACAAGAAGAATGGCGATTGCATTATTCTGCGGTGGTTGACCACCTAATGGGAAGCATGGTCACAAGGTGTAAACTTTGTATACAGATGAGGGGGGATCACATACCCTATTAATGTCCTTTTTTTCATTTTATGCTGTTTATTTTCACTTTATGCATAATTCTGCTTAAGTCTCCGGTATGTCATTATCTGATAACTTACAAAAATTTAATATTGTTTTCATTTCTGTATATAATTATTGATTTTGTTTTATGCATAAATATATTGCTACTTTCCTGCCGAATTTTGTGTCAATCAAAGCAGTATTTGTTGATTTTTTTTTTCATTTTATATCTTCGTGCTTAACTTTTGGAAGTGAGTGTATTTTAGTAGTCTAGTAGTTTAGAATTTTATAAAATAAATTCATAATCAAAATCGTTTTTGCAAATTATCGAAAAATAACCAAGATGTGATTTTTGAGTAAATGTTTCTAAACTGTACAAATTGCTATTTTCCAACAATGAATGTTTCTTTTATGCGGAAGTGTCCTTGCTTTTCGATTTGTGCGGAACTGTCGTGTGTGGAAATACTACTAAGCCCTATGAAGGATGCTCTGGATGTAAACGAAAAACACCCCCTTTGGAGACCAAAACTTGGAAGCACTGCTTCAGTCGTCGTGCGTGATTGGCGCCTCCTTTTATTCCTACTTCCATGGTCTACACCCACGATTAACACTACAAAGTTAATAGGAAGGGGAAAGGATATTGTTGCAATCATACCCTTAATTTCACTCATTAGGATATTATGACTGTAGAGTCTGGCAAAGCACTTAGCATTTTAAATCTATTAATAGCCTGTAGAATGTGACAACTTTTTAAAGCTGCCGAAAATCGTTCGCAATTGGAGCTTAAAGATTTTCGTAAAACAATTTAAATGTAAAATAATGGTCAAATGCTCCATAAAAGTCACTGATCTAGCCGTGAATCACTGCTTTCCACGTTTGCTTTCAGTTTGTTCTTTTCGCTTACTCCGTCACCTTCTACACTATAAAAAGATATACATAATTTAGTGAGCTTTTTTTCTGTTTTTTACTTTTCAGGCAGTCACTTTAAAACAAGCTCTGTAAAAGGTATTCAGAACAATTTCATGTAACAACCAATTTTTAGCGTTGTAAATAATACGATGAATATAATAAATATGAAGGTAAGTTTTTGTATCTTATTACCACCCGTAACTTTTTTTAAAACTAAATGGCTGGACACTTGTAGCTTTACTATCTGTAACTTCAGCGGATATGACGCAAATGGCAATTTGGACTTAGCCCAGGTTTAGTCAGAAGATGTCAATTTTTGCTTACGGAGACCGGTTAACATAGCCCTGAGTACAGTATGATTTCAGAGTTTCCCACTGCTCATTTTCTTTCTTTTTGCTAGAGAAAAGAGAGTCATGAGAAACTGAGGCTTTTTAAAACATGGATTAAGCTTTGACCTTATAATCTAGGCAGGAATGAAGCTCTGTTGTTCGATTTGTTTTAACAATCTAAAAATACATGCCTACCTCTTGTGATTTATAATAAATTAAAATTTAAGTAAAAAAAAGTTGCAGAACTCGGTAACTTTTCTAATATATTTAAATGAACGTTTTCGAAACCATTACAATGAGGCTAATATGTCAAAATTATGAAGCGTAAAGGCGTGTACTGAATCTAACCACGCTCATACCACTTTTTGAACTTAACAGTAAGTAAGAAATAAAACTAAAGGTAACACGGTACTTTGTTTTGGTGTGTGTGTGTGTGTATGTATTACAGCAATGGTATAATTTTTAATGTATCTATTATTATTATCAACACAGAGATGGATGCTTTGTAAAAATTTCTTCCAAACTTCCACCGAAGAAAATTTTAGATAGTAACTAGAAAACGTGTACTGAAGCAATAAATAGAACTGATAAAATTGTGAGCTTAAAGTACTGTATATGCTCTTATTGCTATAAAAACGTAAGGCAAACAACTATTGTAACTGATCTTTAACTAAACTCTATGATTTGGCACAAAAAATTACGTCATTCTTTTCCTAGCTTCACCACTGCTAAGATATCCCTGCTGCACTGCTTGTCCATCTAAAATGATGTCGCCCTCATTAATCTGTGTATATGAGAAATTATTGAAACTGTTTATGATTAAAGAGTATATTGTCTACGAGGAATTATTGTGCCTGGAAATCTGGAAATAAAGATGATAATTGGCTGAACTTGGGTTTGGTATCAATATCTCCTTCCTCACGTCCTTCCACTCTGCCGTGACGACTGCCAGCTTTTAAAGTACCCGGCCTCCTACGCATTAAATCATATATATATATATATAGATATACATACAAGATGATTATAAATACCTGGCAAAAATAGCTCGGCAAAATAGGACTGAAATAAATTGATTTTGTTATGGAATATGTATGCGTAGTAATGGCGCGTTGAGATGGTACAGGACGCTGTTAAGGAGTAGGTAAAGGTATTCCTGGCATAAACTGTACTTCCCGTGTGGAGGTATGCATCGCTGCACGAAACGTGAAGGTTGACGATATGTATTTTATCTACAAAGCTGTAGATAAGAATAGAGCAACTATTCAAAGGAGCTATTCCGGAATTATTGTGTAAGCTTTATTAAAGTAGCTACTCCATTTTAGCTTCAACCTCATAGATAAAATGCATATCTGTGAATTCCGTGTTCGTGTATTATAGGCACATACCGCTCGAAATACGATCTGGTAATGCTAGTTTCGCTTAAAATGCTAGTTTTGCTTAGATCTGGTAATGCTAGTTTTGCTTAGAAAACGTCTTTGCTTACCGCTCAACAACTTCTCATGTTTCCTTGAAATTCTGTTTCGGCACACACGTTCCATTATAAAATCTGCTTATTTAGTCCTCTTCTATCTGCCCTTGCATTTTCACCAGATATTTTTTAATCTCCATGTGTATTGGTGTATGCAGACTATACGTATGTTCAGACTAAGTACGAAGTTCCGTGAGTAACTTATGTTTTTATTTGAATAAAGAAACTAGCAAACAAAATAA
This sequence comes from Stegodyphus mimosarum, assembly GCA_000611955.2. Lineage (NCBI taxonomy): Eukaryota > Metazoa > Arthropoda > Arachnida > Araneae > Eresidae > Stegodyphus > Stegodyphus mimosarum. The sequence continues at coordinate 404,440 of KK119726.1, read as the reverse complement.
CAAAAAAGAGGGGGACTTCGAAATTAGGTTCAAATTTAACAAATCGATTGCAAAAGCTCTACTACTGCTTACGCTGTATGGAAGTATTTTCGTGGTTTCCTTTAAGTGCAATGTAAATATGAGCCTATTTTTCCTCGAAAATTCTCCACGAAAGCATACCTTTGTTAGCCAGCTCTCATACTCTTTGCCATATTGAGTTAAAAAACACACAAAATCTTCTTATTCTAAAGATGATAAAGTAATTAATTTCACATTAGATGGTAAGAAACCTTTCAAAAACTAAAATATTTTTCATAAACAATTACAGTTCTAATTAGTGCTCTTCAACTGGAATTCGATCGGATTATTTGTTTATAGCAGTTTTTCCCCAGTTTTTCATCAGTGCGACCTGCATATAATATATTGCTCAGGGAAAAGAAAAAGGGAATTTCTAGACTAAAATAAAGTGATAATGAAATGTCAATAAACAAACGGATGTAATCGATAAAATTATCTGATATTTATAATTTAATTCGAAATTATAAGTAGATATATGTTATTAATAATTCAAAAAAGTGCATACTGATATTATTACACATAAAAGAAAAAGAGCAATAAAACTTTTCGCGGCCTGTATAATTTGTCTCCATTTTGGTGCCATACATCCATGTACACGTTTTGGTAGCTGGTGGCTTACAGCAAAGAACAGCTCAGAGCTCTATCTGTAGTTCCATTCTAGTTTTTATTCCTGATATATAGATATTGAATGAGGTCTAAAAAGGACTTTATTTTTACAATGTATCCCTCCTTATGACCTCTAGTACACCCATTTGCTTTCTCCTTCGAAATTAACATGGCTTTGGCTCCACGCGCATCCCTTCCCTTAGGCAGATAACCTTTGTGTGCTTCACCATAATCAAATGAACCACACCAAACCTTATTTCTTTGTCTCAGCCATGCTGTATGGATACTATTAAGTGCCTTGAACAGAACACAAATTTGATTGAGCTAAACAATGGCTGATAATTATTTGTATCCTTATAAATGTTAAATCTACATCGAAAGCTAATTCAAGAAAGAGATGTCGAGATACGTACGAAATTCTAGATAGAGTTACCGTACACAGAATTAAAATTTCTACAGACTAAAAAAATTTATCTTTGTTCCTCTTACTTATGCTTTTAGTCAAGTGTTTATTTACTTGTTTATTCGTTAAGGGCAAAACATGAGATTATTCGATTACAATCATCCGCTTAAAGGGAAATAATGTTTTCGTGGAGGATTCTCTAAGATAAACTGTCGTATTCATCTTGCATGGATATTTGCGAAAAACCACGAAAATGCTGAGGCAGCCAGGCAGTTTGCGCAATTCTAACTCTTGGGCTGGATTGCTAGGGCTCAGCTATCTTTCCATTCGATCACTGGCGGGCGTATTCCAGTCCAGTCGTAATTTAATTTCTGAATAAAGTCATTTGCACCCCCCGGACCAGGTCCTGTGTACGGGATTCCTACGAAGAACCTTTTCCTTCTTACTGTGGAACTTCATGCCAGCCTACTAAAAGAACCCACCTTTCACAGCGAAACAAACAGGAACTGATATTCCGTCTACGATTTCGCTGAGTCAGTAGCCCATTCACCTTCTCAATATTTATAGGTGATCTGAGGCCTAAGGAGTAGCAGAGATAGCAATAATTTCAAACTGCAAGAAGAAATTGATTAGATAATTTTTTGGCCGGCGCTTTGTTTAATAGCCATTAGCCTTGCACACCTAGTGCCGGAAGTGGTGGCCATTTCATTATAGAAGCACCTAACAGATAGCCACCGTTGTCTCCTATGAAGGGACAGATAGTTACAACCATTCCTTCTCTTGGATTCGAAGGCCACCACCGCAGTCAGGGTCATTAACCACTATACCGGCCAGGCGGTATATGATTAGATATTGTAATTCTAATATTACTATGTATTCTTACTGGAATTTCGGTTTCTTAGAAGGAAATAATATTTTGATAGTTACCCTTAGTTTATCCATCACTAATATAACTCCATATTTGTTATATTCTTACTATAACCGCATCCTTCGGAAAGTAAATGGTTCACATAACTATCCCCTATTAATTTTCGGACGGTAAAATTATTAAAAAAAGGGGAGAACACCCTAAGAATTACGGTATATATACATAGAGATAGATAGATATAGACATAGATATCACTAGTAAGTGACATTGTTGTTACATCTAAACACTGAACGCGAAGTTTAAGGGGCGGAGCATCATTGTGGTATATAATTTCATATATACTTCCAATTACTTAAACGTAACTATGAAATATGTATGAAATGATGTTTTTCGAACGTAAGTTTCATACTCATTAAAAAAAATCATAAATCCGCCGTTGTCCATCTCTGCTGGTCAAAAATCTTACTTTTTATTTCTCTGCAGCCAAAATTATTTAAAAACAAAAAAGTTTCATTGGTGATTAGATTTCCTGAAGGCGTTTCACATCCATAAAAATATTTCAGTCCTTGTTTATGATCCCAGTTCTAATCTCTTTTTATCGTCAGCTTTCGAAGAAATAGTTTTCTAACTTCTTTTAGTTCACTTTTGGCTCACCAGCGGCTGAGCTATAAAGTCTCCGAACACTGGTAGTTCAATCTGCTTTCATTTCCAGACGAACGAGCTGGCTAGATGTGCGTTTTCATGGTTTTTCTCATGTGTAACGTAGATGCCAGTGCCAGTTTCCCTTAAAAAGTCTTCGTGAAGGTTTCCGTCATCTTAGATAGATAGCCCTCGTGTACTTTACCATAATCAAATAAACCAAAATAAGCCTTTCACGTTTCTTTCAATAGATGATGAGACTGGCTTTTTTGTGATTTAACTACAATATTCTAGAATTTTTCTCTGTTGCTCTTGTATAGGAATGCGTTCCTTTGACATCAACTTCACTTCCATTGCTGATGTTTCGAAGGCTCTATTCAACCTTACACTGATTCTTGTTGCTAATTAAGAGTTTTTTTAACATTTGTTCTTCGACATGTTTTTCTCTTATATTATTTGGTCCAGCTGCTTAATTGCTACATTGCTTCTGCTATCTATATGGCACAAGAAAGGTATCAAAATATCTTTTAACTTGATATGGCTTTTTTTCCTACAAAAATAGCACACAATTCTTTCCTTTTTTGAGAATATGCTATACATCCAAACATCCTAATTAACTGGCATCAGGAAAATCCAGAAAATATCATTGCCTTTCTCTTGTAAATAAAGTATGACATTAAATAATGCAATGCAGGGGAAAATATTATTATTTTTTGTTTCTGAAATTTGATTTATGAAATTATTTAGCACGGATTAAACAGCAGTACCATGCGCTTTTTTCGAGCACTGATTCGATTGTAGCAGCACCTTCAGTTCTCATGATTTGCCCTAAAGTGTTAAGGCGGGGTATTACATTAGCTCGGTGTAAGATCTTACATTCTAAATCCTTTGCAATGCCTTCGGTGTCAGAGCTTTGGAAACTCAAAAATGTTCTGTTCTGGGAAACCCATATACGCAAGTTCCTCTGCGGAAGGTCTCGACAATGATAATTGCAAAACCGATCCACAATGTGCGAACTGCAAAGGAGAGCACACTCTCGACACTCTCTAAAATTCTCTCGACGATAGCCGAAATGGAAATCATGAAATGAGATACAGACAATAAAAGTAGCTAAAAATATTTTATACGCAGAAGCAAGATAATTTACAAGTGCCTTTTTTTTCATCTTCCGATGGACCACAAGAAAGAGACAAGAATAAAGACGAAAAGAAAAAAAAATCCGAAAGCTTTCAGATTTTATATTAAGCCCAAAGGGGCTTTTTTAACGTTTTGTGTGTTACCTTTATTTACTAAATGTCATGTTCATCGTACTTAAACCATAAAAGCAATATCGCAAAATATTTAAAAGAGCATATCTTCAGAAATTCCGATCCACAGTTTCGAGCGCCGGAAATTTTTTTTTAACCGTACAGTGCTGCCATTGCTCGCTTTGAAATCGTTGAGTTTCTTAATCAAAACTCATAAATGCTTTACAAAATATGAAATAGCTAATTAAACAAATTCCAAATTTGGGCTTCCAGATCCCCATATTCAGGTGGAGACGTACGTTATTCAAACTTTGATGGCTTTAAGTACCGATGTTTTATCACAATGCGAGAAACATATCTACATTTATGCAGATTCTTCATTATTTATTTTCTTTAAATGTAACACAGGGCGATAGCATTTGGTGGCAACAGTTTGAAAAGTGATTCGTCATTTATAGTGAATCAACACAAAATACCGAAACGAAATACATAGCGCTTTTGGGCCCAAAATGAATTTATTACCTAAAATTACGAATAAATATGATTACTTTGGCAAAATCGCCGTTGTTACAAATTATCAAATAATTAATATCACTTTTTATTTAAACTTAACTAAGTTTCATCAGTGATTTTCAACTTACCTCTTTGTTTTACTTTTTCTTTTTGTTGAATGGCAAAGCCGGTTCTTAATTCTAATGTTGATAGAAATTTCTAAAAAAGGAAATTGAAAGCTGTAAGTGAACTTCATTAAATTTATTTTGCTGTTAATAGTTGGGCGAATTTAAAGCTACGTACACCGTTATTCTCATGTCAACATTTTAACAAACTTTAAAGCCTTCTCTCATTAACTTACCTTCCGCGAAGTATTCCGAAGATGGTAAATTTAAGTCACTTGTTTTTATTACATATGCATTGATTGGTAAGTTATGTAATGATTTACTTTTGTCGTTAAGTAGTTTTAATGAGTTAAATGAAAATGATAAACGAAAGTTTAATTTTGAATGCAAAAACATAAAGATTATCAACGATAGTTTGGTTGAAATGCCTTTTTATGAAACTGAAAATTTTTATTAAATATTTAACCATATTTAACCAAGACAGGACTTAAAATGAAAGATGTACGGGAACTGTTGAGAAAACAATAGCAGGTTATACATTGCTACATGAAAAGACAGGTATCGACGATTCTAAAGACAGCACGAGAAAAAATGGCTATGTTTCGAATTCAGAAGTATTAAGGATTCACTAAGTAAATGATCCATCTTTACATCCAGAACGAAAGTAATAGTTTCATTGTTATTGTTAACTATTTGTACCATGAAGATAAGAGAAGAAAGGGTATACCAGTTAGTTGTTCTCAAGGGGAGAAGAACACAAATTCTGGACTTTGCTCATTCTATCTTAACCAGAAGGTCTTCATTCTAGCTTATTGGAAGGTCACCTGCGAATTAAGAAAGACTGCGAAACGACTGAGATATTCCTTCTACTAATCTGGAATCAAGAAAAATGTGAATGAATATTGCAATAAATACTTGTACTTCTTGTCAACTTCAAGCCGAAAAGTATCCTTTTGATGAAGTTCCTATCATGCCAGTGACACATCCTAACGAAAGATTCCAGACGTGTAGAACTAAGCTGTCGAGATTACAATTATATACTTTTGACCAATGTACGAGATAAGCAGTACCATTGAAAAATTTTAATGCAAAATCAACATGTGATGCGTTGTTGCAGTGATACGTTGTTGCATGTGATGCGTTGTTGTCTTTAGATGCACTGAAATCCCCAAGATTTTTGCGTCAGACCAAGGAACTAACTACATTGCGTCTTTGACTCAAGAGTTTTTTTAAAAAGATCGGATCGTTACCAAGGTTCTCCACCCTTTGCCATCCAAGTTCAAACGGGCTTGCAGAAAGATTTAATGCTATTCTGGAAGGAATCATACCATCAGAGAATTTTCGCAAAAGATTGGGGGAAATATCTACCATATCTACTTTGAACCTACCGAAGTGTTCCTGATGCCATGACTAGTGTTAGTTCATTCCAGATGCTTTATGGAAGACGTCCTAATGGCCGGTTATCTATCTTGAAATCGTTATGGACTGATGAAACCCCTATTCCTCATGGACAACTAAGCTCAGTGGCTGATTACCTGAATGATTTGAAGATGAAGTTAGAAAAAGCTGCTGAATACGCAGGACTAAAGCTGTTGGCAAGCAACAAGCGTATGCGTTATATCATAATCGAAAGACACGTCATAAATAATTTAAGGAAATTGACAGAGTTATAGTCTTAATCCCTGATACTGAAAACAAAGTTTGTGCAAGATGGACTGGATCTGCTACGATCATCAAAAAGCATACTGATTTAGTTACATAGTACAAATACATAGTGACACTTCGAAGCAAGTTCACGCTAAAAAAATACGGGAGCTCAAGACTACTGTGAATCATGCAGACATTCATTTTGGAGAAGTTAAAAACATTCCAAAAATTGTTCCGCTGAAAGCAGAAGAACGCTATTCTGATGGAGTGTTTGATTTGACGGAACACGAAACACGCAAGAGGAAGGAACTCGTGGAATTTTTTAAAAAAAGCATGCTAATCTAAGCTCAGAAATTCCAAAACAAAATTGACAACATCGAAGAACAAAACATCAAATTAAAACCTGAAATCGTTCAAAAGAAGAAGAAGCCGTACCGGATACCCGAAGTTCTAAAAAAATTAAGTTGATCAACTAATAGGTCAGCTGTTGCAGCTGGAACTAATTGCTGAATTAGAAAGCCAATATGCCCAGCGAATATGTTAGTTTGTGTTCGAAAAAAGATGGAACTGTAAGAATGTTGACTACTGCTACCTGAACTCGCAAACGAAACTCATGCTTTTCCAGTGAAAAATGTCACAGACCTGATTAACTAAGTGTCAAAGTCCAATTAAATCACTTTGATTGATCTTCTGAAATACGACTAGACCCTGAGTGCCAACATTGAACTTCTTTTGTGACGTACCGATTAAAATATGCTTTTGTAATTTCACCCTTTGGATTTGAATTAAGAAACTCCGCCGCAACTTTCCAGAGGACTATGAACAAACTTCTCATAAAATACAAAAATTATGCTGAGTGTTATATTGATGACGCGACTTAATGACGTGATTATATATTCCAGTGATTGAAATAAGACTGAAAGACAATAACTTTTAAAACATTATTAACATTTAGCCTATTTCATTTGAATTTTTTATAGAGCTAAAATTCTAGACTAAATTTTTTCTAATGTTATGCAATAAGATTAATATTTAGGTATAGTTTGGTACCATATGATGTTTAACGTCAATGATTAACTTGTATTAGTTTCTTCATGTACTTAAGATAATTTTAAAAATGTAAGTTTAAAGAAAAGGTAATTGGTTGTTGCCTCTTTTAATGATTAAGATAATTGAATTTATGCCGAAATAATTTTAATTGAAATTAGTAAGAATTGGTTACTTAAGCTTGAAAATTTCATAAATATTAGTTTTTGTTTTGTTTTGTTTTTAGATAGGTCACTGAAAGACGCAATTAAATTTTTCAGGGGTGGATGTATCATGATATAATGGATACTACGCTTGCGACCTTTAGCCGAATTGCAGGCGCTTTCGTAACTCTCAAACGAGACACGGAATCCAAATTATTAGAAGAAAATGTCATGATTAGATTTAGATACGTTTCGCTGTAAGCCAGTAGAAATATTATGTTAACTAAATTATATCTGCTTACTTTCTTCATGTTATAATAAAATGTCCGTCTTATATTTACGATAACCACATCACGTCACGTCTGTGTTAAATATGTCAAGAACTCACCTCAAGATGGAAACATCATATGAGCTTCTGTAAATCTAACTGTGCATGGGTTTTAGTAATTTCGCGAAATCGAAGGTACTGGAAACTTCTCGGCGGACGGCAATAGACTAATAAGATCGGAAAGGTCATCAGTTTCCAGCTGAATTCGGAGTATTGAATAAGAGCTTCGCTTTTAGATGAGTTTTGCATTCTCTTGTGTTTAACGTACTCAGTAGTTGGAAGTGGTAATTACTGATTGTGCTGTGTAAGAAAACAGCTGTACGAGTACTTTTGTTTGAAAATTCCAGAACTGTAAAGTGAGTTTTTGAAAAAAAATGAATTTCATCAAGCTATCATCGGTTCTGTCCATTCAATCCGTTAAGAATCCGTAGCACGTAACAGTAGCTTTGCTTGATGACATGTGTGACGTCCTGTTGTATCTCTTTTATCTTTAATGATTCGCTCATTGACTGAGGAACACTGCATGTCTGATGTGTACATCCAAGCAATATGCAATATTTTTAATCGAACGTTAAAAGTATGCGCAAATCCTGCTTTTGGGTGCTTTGCACTTTCTCGTCGAAAAAAAATATTAACGAGAATGTATATAAGCAGCTTTATCTTGAGCACAGACATAAATACAGTTACATTCCTATGTAACAGATGAATTGAAAGAAACCGATCATGTTGAAACATCTGTTGTGAATGATAATCATACGTAGAGCAGATGTTTGATGGGTGGTTGTTCAATTCTGACCTCAGAACTAACTGCTGTACATTATGCACTTTCACTCATATATAAGTTATGCTGGAGAACGTTAATACAGTAGACGCAGCCTAATATGATCACGTTTGTCCACGCAATTTTGATATTGCTAACCGAATGCTAAAAAATTAAACGATAAGAAAAAATGCCCTTCAAAGTAGCAATGGATTTTAACTAATTTAATATAAATACAACTAGAAGCATATAAAAGAGGCATTTTGACATCATTTAACTTAGCAAAGCGCTAAAATTTGGCTATGAGCTGTTGATAATATCTCTAAAGCCAGGAAGAAAAGCAAATATCATAATCTTATTTATTGTATACATAACAGTTTTATGAATAGAAGGCATGACTAAATTTGCGGTAGTTTGGGCTATACGACATGCAGAATGCAGTACACAAAGTTGCCATTTCTGGCAGCAACAACGGTTGTAATCCGGCTGGGCATCGAGTCAAACTGAGCTTGCATGACAGATCCGGGCACTTCATGCGTCTTCGACTTTCCTGGAGTTCATCAATCGTAGTGGCGTGCCATTCTTTCAGTAAGAGATTTGGAAAATGTGCTGCACAGGCCAACGGCCGAACACCCGCTGCATCCAAGAAGGTCAAGCTAGTATGGGAAACTTGCTGTCATGCATTATTTTGTTGGCAGAAGGCATCACACAAGGCTCGAAGATAGCTTACAGCCACGGGCCTTAACACGTCAGAAATACACCGGCTGCTGTCCAGTTGTAACCAGTGAAATCCCATACCAGCAGTCGAGATTCTGGGTCCGTATGATAATGACAAATGCCAGCTGGTAACGTTCGTTGTCCCCGATCCACACACAGATACGTTCATGATGATGCTATTCACAGAAGTGAGATTCGTCTAAAGAGACGATGCGATGCCACTCTTGTGTCGTTACATTAGGCGTCGTTGTTCATCGCATTATTTTAGACGCATTATTCTCTGCTACAACGCCTAAGGAAGACGCAACAATGGTCGCCGTGCTGACAGCTGTGGTGCTGCAAATGTTGTTGCACTTTTCGTGTAGACACTTTCGCTCCTTTGCCACTGCAATCGGCAATGCTAAAAGTATATATATCCTCCCTTTGCCTCGGCTTTTTTTTCGAAGTCGTTGGTCGTAATCATATACTTCCAATCACAGAAGTGTTTTAAACGACGAAAGCATTCATGTTTCGGCAGTGTCAAAATTAAAAACAAATTAATTTGGACAAATAACGAAATCTAACTTTTATTGCAGTCTCCCGTTTTCTACACTTTTACGAGTATTTGGAAAAGTTTTATATTCGTTATGGAAAAATAAAATTAGAAGAAGTTTGATTCCCGTACGACAGAAATTAACAGGGATATTTAATTTCAAAATTTTCAGTTTTGATGCTATTTTCAGTTTGTCTTGAGAGATCGGAGAGTTTGTAGAGACATTAGGTATTTTTTTTTTGGAAGCAGAAGAATGAGCAACGCCTTCGCCGGGAATCGAACCACCGACCTCTCGGTTACGCGTCGAATGTACTGATAACTACACCACGAAGGCATGCGAAGAAGGCGGAATTTTGTCTTATAAGTTAAGTTAGAATAATTCGAGGAAATAAACTTAAATGAATTGCAGCAAAATATGTGCATAATTTAGAAGGCCGTAAAAGGAAGTCATGTTGATTTTAGTCGATTTTATTTTATTTGCGCCTATCTGAATCCTATTAACCCAGCTACAGACGTCCCTGCTAATGCTGGGGTATAATAACTAAAATAACAATAAGTAATAACTAAACTAAAGAATAACTAGAGTAGAAATGCTTGCCTTAAAACTCACTGGCGTCAAAATATTTCAGGGAATGCAAATCATAAAACCAGATCATAATAATAAGGCTTATAATATCCTATGGATCGTATGTTTGAAATCTTAAAATTCGCAATTTTAATTATATAAAAGTAACATTTTACCCGTTTTCAAAAATAAAAGTTTTAAGATTTCAGATTCCGTTTTAAATTTCTGTATTAATCATTGCTATCCGAGTTACCATTTTTGTGTATTAGCTGTTCGTATATACTTTAT